>JAVTVY010051851.1:0-26269 GCA_036873755.1 Hanleya hanleyi
CTCCCGCCTACCGGAAGCGCCGGATCTGGTGGAATTGGGAACGGCGGCAACGTGCGGTCTTGCCATGCAGAAAGCACATCTGCATGGCCCGTGTCCTCATTTCTTGGAAGCTCTGGCGGACTTCCCTTTTCCGCCACCACGTTTAGAGTGGCCGCTCCCCCCTCCCTTCGAACCTCCGCCGGATTTCGAAGAGGAGGGTACATCCTTCTTGGCACCAGCCCCGGAAGAAGAACTTGAAGATGAAGCTTTCTTCGGGGCCGAGGAAGACGACGACGCGGCCTCGGGGGCCGATCGCTTCCTCTGTTGCGGACCAAAGTAAGAATGAGTGGTCCTGGCAGCGGACATTTCATTCTGCAGCTCAGGTAGTACACCGGCAAACTGAAGTCCTGAGGCGGGGGACTGCTCCCTTAAGGTCGCTCTCACACAGGCCGGGGTATACGTAGGCAGGGCCGAAAACAGTGCAAGACGCCTTAAGTGTACAAACATAGCGGACATGAAGACTGAGGATGCCATCAAGTCCACGTCTGCACGCGCAGCTGCCGTCAGGAAGTCCTTCATCAGGTTGACGTCATCCACCGGGACAGATACGTAACCGGAAGGTGACGTTTGGGGTATGCGATTAAGAATCGTGCGAATGGCGTAAAGAAACCAATCGAGATGGGAAGTAATCGCTACCTCCTGTCTAGAAGTGTCCTCCAGTAGACACATCTGACGAACAGAAAGAGGAATGTCTTTCTTCGGCGGAGAGACTCCAAGAAACTGATCGAGTTCCGGTTCCTGGACTGCTGCTCGATCATGCCAAGGTGAGCCGTGTACTGAATACGACCGGAACACGGGTCGCTCCAGCGGGAAGACACCAGTAGATTTCTTAAAAAGAGATCTAGACTCCTGTTGTCGTTGCCTCTCATCTTGGGTCTTAGGAAGTGAGAAGGCGTCCCGCATGCGTTCAGCACATTCAAAAACAGCTCTAGAAGGCGGAAGTGACGTGCGATGTGACGGCTCTTGTCGGAGATCAGACATCGCAGTAACCCTTCTGGATTCTACAATTGGCGGAGGAGTCATATCCGGAAACAACTCATAAAGGCGAGCCAGTGTATCAGAGTAACTGGACGCAGCGAGGTCCGGATCAGCATCGAACAAGGAAGTCCGTTCTTCCGCTTCCGTCTCAGCGTTATTCACTGTCCCGGGATTCACAGGGGTAAACCTGGGCACAAACGAGGGAGGTGTAGGTCTACTAGCCTGCGAGAGATCAAGTGGTAGCTGAGGATGGGAACCGGAAGTCGGCCTCCTTGATGATACGGGGCGAGGTTGATAGCCAGCCCACTCGGGCACCGGAAGTGGTGTAGGAGATGGTGGAGGAGGCATCAACATATCACGCTGTAGGGCTGCGAAGTCAGCAGACAATCTATTAAACCTATCGAAGAGGCTGGCAGGAATAGATGTTGCTGGAGGACACTGCCTATCAGAAGGGGGAAGTAAGGCAGAACCGGAAGCAGCCGCATACTGGGACATCGCCGGCCTAGCTGGGTATCTAGGCAGATGTGGGTGAGCAACCCTCACTTGTCGTCTCGGAATAGGTGCATGATATGGCATAGCATATCTGACAGGCCTAGGAGAGGGAGAACGGAAGTGAGCACCCGATGTACCGGAAGTCGGATGTGTAGAAATACGTGCAGTAGGAAACACACGACGTGGTACATCAATAGGTCGGACTACAGAAGCCACAGAAGGGTATGAAGTAGGCCTATACACTACACTGCGTACAGGGAGCGGAGAGTACGGCGGTGCAGCATAGGGAGCCGATCTGCTATACATCGATGACGAAACCGGAAGTCTGTTCATCGATGACGTCACTCTCGTGTCATACATCGATGAATGACCCGGAACCCCATAACCAGATGGATAGGCAGGAACATCATACGCAGAGGCAGTCCTATAGTAGGATGAAGTAGCCGACATCGGAGCATGCGCAGAAACAGGAGCGGAAGTTCCGATGTGATACGATGATACCGGAAGGTAAGACGATACCGGAAGGTATGAAGTCAATGGTTGCATATAAGCATCCGAGAAACTCGGAGCTACCGTTGGCCGGAAGTCATAACTGGACACAGGCACACGTTGACGCTGGTCCGGTTGAGCAAGCTGCGGGGGAGCTGACAAAGGCTGCTGTAAAGGTGCCCTGGACAGCCTGGGAACATTCAGTAGGGAATGACCCGACGCAGGAAAACCGGAAACGGGTGTAATAATCACCGTAGACTGCACTGGGCGAGGTGATATTACGGACGCTGGAACAGCTGACATCTCCGTAGTTGGTATAGACGTAGATGAGCTGCGCCGAGATGAAGACAGATTCTCCGGAAGTGACGAGTCCTTGACCACGGAAGTCACAGTCTCCGGATTGACAATCCGAAACAGGGGACCCTCAGTCGGAAGTGACGTCATAGATGTCGGATCAAAGTTGGCCGTCAAGGTCAAGGGCGTCCCGTGCAGTAACTTACCTACGGGACGTCCGCCATCTTTGTTCGCCATCTTGGTCCCTGAAACAGAATTTGCACATGGAGGAGGAGAAATACTGACTACATTCGGCAAATTACTAGATGGAGTTACACTCATATCCTGCGTAACGGACATATCAAGAGAGGCAGACTCGTCCGGCTCGTTCACAGGTGAGCGAGACGGAGAGCCGACCAAGCTCTCGGCACAATCGAAGCCGGGCGGGGGCAAAACTTCACTGGCATATGAACCGACAAGATATCGTTGGAATACATCGTCGGCCCATAGCTCGCATTCTGCACACTTGGCATACTGATCACACCAGACCCCCCAACACGGTGGACAAGCTGAATGCGGATCCGTCGTGGGTTTGGATCGTCCACATACAACACAAAACACGGACGCCATCTTTATTACGATTCGACAATACTCCCTGACGATGTTTGAAGTCCAGGTAGGTCTCGAATCCAAGGAATTTGGTAATATTCCTTCTTCTCTCTCAAGGTAATATCCCAGGAAATCTCCGTAGGTAATCCAAGGTTACGAGTAAGGAATATCGTGGTATTACAGATGTAGATCTTGAAACTTTTACGGGAGCACAATGGAACTACGTCTGACCGCTACGATTGTAGAGGAAAGAAGAAAGTGACGTGGTCAGACAGAGAGGATTCTGGGTACTCGCGCATGGGCATTGGGGCATTACAGGGACTATTTCTTTTGGTTCTGTGGTAAGGTTTTACAATGGGGCAATCGCGTAGGAACACGATAGCAATAAGGTATGTGAAGGTAAGTTTTACAGCGTAGGAAATTCTTCATTTGCCATAATTTTGAGAAAAATTAATATTTCTTCTCAAAAATAGCACAGGTACATCCTCTTATCATAAGAAACATGTGTACCAAGTTTCATAATCATCCAATGACAGCTGACAACTGGAGCAAACTTACCATGGACATGTATATGTACAATTTACCTAAACAGAAAACTCTTCATTTACCATAATTTGGAGAAAATTAATATTTCTTGTCAAAAATAGCACAGGTACATCCTCTAATCATAAGAAACATGTGTACCAAGTTTCATAATCATCCAATGACAGCTGACAACTGGAGCAAAGTTACCATGTAGATGTATATGTATACATGTAGAGGCCTACATGTACAATTTACCTAAACAGAAAACTCTTCATTTGCCATAATTTTGAGAAAAATTAATATTTCTTCTCAAAAATAGCACAGGTACATCCTCTTATCATAAGAAACATGTATACCAAGTTTCATAATCATCCAATGACAGCTGACAACTGCAAGAAACTTTCCAAGTACAGATGTACATGTGCACTTCAGCTAAACGCAAAACTCATTCATAGGGATTTTAACATTAGAGTACCCCAGGGGTAGTACCCCCAGGTGGCATACCCACCCCCCATATTTTTTATATTTTTTTAATATTTTTTCTAATTTTTCTAGATTTTTTTTTAACTTGCTAAACCAAAAACCCATTCATTTCCAGGCAGGGGACACCGACACCGACACCGACACCGACGACGACATCCTCTTTCCCCCTCTCACAATATCTCCCCTTTACTTCGGAAGGCGAGATAAAAAGAGAACGCATCACGACTTCCCTCAGATCTCTGGCTTATAATATCCTGGACTTCGACGATAAACGCCTTAATACGGACCACAAACACATCCAAACATTGAAGTCGCTGAAGGAGAGGTTCGCCATCCTCAAACCCGATAAAGGAAATGGAATTGTTCTTTTGAAAAGAGATGACTACTATACCAATATCGCTGCCTTGTTCGCTGACAGAAAGAAGTTTAAATTACTGCAGAGAGATCCTACCCTCACTCAGCTCAGAACCGTAGACTTATTTAAGGACTCTACTGAAGAGAAATGAAATTGACGACGACACCTACAAAGCTATAAGACCACAAGCTGCTTACTCTGCGAGAGCCCATGACCTTCCCAAAATTCACAAGGAATACTCGGATATTGCGAAGTTCTGCCCAGTTGTCGATACGACAGGAACTGTGTACTCCAAAATCGGAAAGTATTTATCCAAGATTCTTCAACCACTAGGAACTAACGAATACCGTCTTAAAGACTCTTTTGATGCCGTCAGCCGGATTAACAACATCCCCCGTGAACTCTTTGAACAAGGGTACCGTTTTGTTTCATTTGATGTTGAATCATTATTTACCAATGTGCCACTTTCCAAAACAGTTAATATAATTTTAGACCGTGTCTACAATCTACAGTTGATATCCACTAATCTCAGAAAACGAACTCTAAAGAAATTAATACTGGACTCCTGTACCAAGACAGTAATTTCAGCTAATGGAACTTTTATCAACAAATTGACGGAGTTACCATGGGCACATCACTTGGTCCTGTGCTTGCGGACATATTCATGACTGAACTCGAAAAAGATGTGGTAAATAATCTGTTCGAAAACAATGTTATAAAATTTTACTATCGCTTTGTAGATGATACTCTGATTTTAGCTAAGCCCTCTGATTTTGCAACAATACAATCTGAACTGAATAAGTATGACAAGAACATCAAATTCACTTTTGATGATTTTACTGACAATAATGAAGTACACTTCTTGGATATTAACGTATTGCCTAATGGAACCAGTGTTTATAGGAAGACATCCCATACCGGCTTATTTACTAACTTTTCTAGTTTCCAACCTTGGGCAACCAAAAATTCTTGGATAAGAGCTTTGGTTCAGCGGGCTCACAAGATTTGTAGCAACAAAACTCTAGTCAATTCTGAGCTGAAGATCATTAGAATGTTTCTGTCATGGAATGGTTACCCAGTAGCATTAGCAAAGAAACTTATTGATAGGTTCTCAATCAGTAAACCTAAACAAGCCAAGAATGACAGAACAACAGAAGAAACTAAAATATTTGTTAGGCTTCCCTATATAGGAAGACAAGGTGAACAGCTAGTCAAGAAAACGATGTCCAAAGTCAATAGGTTGTTAAACGTTAAAGTTAAGATCATTGTTCTTTTCTACAACACTAAGACATCTTACTTCACTTCTATGAAGGATCGAATTGTTGAAGAATTTCAAAATATGGTTGTGTATAAATTCTCTTGTCCAGGTTGCTCTCAACAGTACATAGGTAAAACTGAAAGGTGTCTTATTACAAGAGCTACCGAGCATGCCGAGGACAATAACAGTGAGATTTTCAATCATATTCAAAACTGTGAGCACTTTGACCATATTATGAGATTGTTCAGCATGCCTAACTCAGACACCATTTTTGAACCTAGACTCCCTCTGATTATTTTTAACAACATGAAAGTTATAGATAAATCCCAACATTGGTCAGAATTATTATTTAAAGAGGCATTTGCAATTAAAAACAATAAACCACAATTAAACCACGGACTGAAAGCTACAAAACAGTTAGCTTTGTTTGATTGATAATCTGACAAATGTATATTATATTGAACTGATCACCTCCCTATACAAACACTTGTCAACCTTAACTGAATCTTTGTTTATTGTCACCACATACTGTTTAATCCCACATGCTGTTAATCTCTTAAATCATGTATCAGATCTTTTATTGACCTTATCTGAATGTATTGCCACAACAACTGTTTATACTGCACATAATTCACACTGATGCCATTTTTACATATATGTTTATTCGTCACTGATTATTTCAACACCTTACCTGTATATATATCATTTGGTTTCTCTGTCAAATTACTCCTGACGATGGTTTGAAGAAATAAACCGAAATATCGAGTCACAATGAACTGCTTGTCATTCTTCGGAGTGCTTACCCTGCTTTATTATGCAAAGCTAGTCAGTGGAAATTCTAATACTAATCTACTTAATGTTGTTAATTTGGAGCAGTTTTCAGTACACTGGTCAAAATTTGATCTAAAATGGGGGAAGGAGTGGGGGTGGGGTGGGGATGATTGAATGTTAACAGAGAGATTGAACATTGAAGAATTGACCATATATTGGATGAACTCACCATCAGTGCTGAGAGCCAGATACAACAGGAGAAAGACTGGGAAGGAAACGAGCAACAGCAATGCCGAGAGAGCCTTCTTCTTTAAACGGACCATCTCTCACTGAAAATACATTGAACATCATGACATGAATATCTGTATACATATACAATATATTCATCTACGATACCGGTATATGTAAAGCAGTTGATTTCAGTCCTTGTTATCACTATTCTACTGCAAATTTAAGTTTGTAAACATCACATCCAAATTTGTTACCTACAGCTACAGTAACAACTTCAGGAACAAAACCTCATATACACATCTAATGAATAATGTCTCCTTCTGAAAGGATACAATGCCATCATCAGGATATACATAAACATTGTTACAGTAGTGCCCTTGAAAGGGGATAATTTTCTACCGAACCAAAGAATGTATGAAGTTGGCATATTTGACCAGCTTCCAGTGCATACGGCAAACATGTGTGATTAGTTTACAACACCTTCAGCAAACCTGTGAACAATGTCATCAGTACAAGTACTAATAAAGAATATCTAAAACGCAATTATAAAACTTAGGTAACCAACATGTTTTTCTGACTCCAAGTCACCTTTGCAGTAGTTTGTAGTACCATCAACCTGTCAGCTGTTGCTGTATCATGGTCACACCAACACAAATGACTGCCACACTAACGTCTCACTTTACCAACTGGAGATTGGATGACTACACTGCAGTCTTCCTTCAATATAAGGATCACTGCAAACAAAAGAAGTCAGAGATACACATGTATCTGAATTTGAATTTAATTCATGAAGTATTGGTTCCATGAACAGTACTGATCAAGAAATTTATATTTGCTGATCTTCTATTATGGCTAGAAGTGACAGCAGTTATTATTGCCTGAATTACATGTAAGTACTTCGGACAAATGCTTAAAAAATAAGTGGCTATTTTCTTCCACCAACTCCCTCCCCAGGTCCTTTGACTCAAAGGGTGAGGCTTCCATGGCTTTTCCTGTCTGACCATATAGGTGAGAAGACTTATTTCAATGCAAACCCTATTTCTACTCTAGTGCCATGAGAGCCAACACATCAAGTGCAAAAATATTCCAGACGATAAACGCCTGTTTGAACGCTTGTATTTTCGAGTTCAAGTTTACTCAGCAGGGGAACTTGTTATTGAAAGAATAACTCAAATGAGAACAAAGTCTGTTTCTAATCTAAATTTTATTGGGAAGGGTAGTAGATGGGAAATCTTGCGACATACATGTACGTAAGCAGGGAGCAGCTTAGTTCAACAAGCTGAACCCTTACTGACATTTAATTTTGTGATATTGATTATGTAGGGTTCAGCCGTGAGTCGAAATTTCCTATCGCAAAATTTTCGCCTCCCGACCTAGGTAACAGCGGGTGGATTTGCGCTCATAAAAACTGGTAATACCTACCGCTTTGTGCTCGTTTGGATAGAATACGTATTTGTCTACTTCCCTGGCCATTTAGTTTCTCTGTCCAGCTCCTTTCATTTCCATAAACGACAAAAGAAAAAAATATCATTGCGGACGATCTTCCAAACATGAAATCCGCCGCCATTATAGAACACTGTCGCGTGACCCTGATTATCTCACGTGAAGTTATTCTAAATTCAGGATTACAAGAGTCGGAAAAACTGAATCCACTAAGTCGACCCAGTCGCTTAGGGAGATGAAAAATCCCGTGAATTACCTTTCTCAGTATGTACCTTCTATTATGCTTGATACCGATAGTTACAATTTTACATTTAAATGCAGATAATGTGACAGCCTTATGAATGAGCCGTTTCCGACCTTACTGTCTACAATCCCGAATTTACAAATTAGTCTCGTGCCACCATAGTGACCTTTCAAAATGGCGGTGGATTTCGTTTTTGGAAGATCGTCCGCGATGATATTTTTTTCTTTTGCCGTTTATGGAAATGAAAGGAGCTGGACAGAGAAAATAAATGGCCAGGGAAGTAGGCAAATATGTATTCTATATCCAATTATTTTTAGGATGACACTTTCTCAGTAAAGCACAAATACTAGTGCTGGATGGGTCAGTCCCGTGCGAGACTCGAAACCCGCATCCTCAGAGTTTGGCACCAAATCGCCAGCAGTAAATGCAAGCGGCCTAGACCACTCGGCCACCTCAGCTTCCACAAAAGAGGGAGTTCGGAGATCGGAGTCTAGATTACGTACATTCAGTACCCCTCTGATAGACATATAATGGCACAGCTCCTAAAGCCGATATTATATATATACTAATGCCATTTAGAAAGTAGATAACATTTATATCCAATTATTTTTAGGATGACACTTTCTCAGTAAAGCACAAATACTAGTGCTGGATGGGTCAGTCTCGTGCGAGACTCGAACCCGCGTCCTCAGAGTTTGGCACAAAATCGCCAGCAGTAAATGCAAGCGGCCTAGACCACTCGGCCACCTCAGCTTCCACAAAAGAGGAAGTTCGGAGATCGGAGTCTAGATTACGTACATTTAGTACCCCTCTGATAGACATATAATGGCACAGCTCCTAAAGCCGATATATACTAATGCCATTTAGAAAGTAGATAACATTTATATCCAATTATTTTTAGGATGACACTTTCTCAGTAAAGCACAAATACTAGTGCTGGATGGGTCAGTCTCGTGCGAGACTCGAACCCGCGTCCTCAGAGTTTGGCACCAAATCGCCAGCAGTAAATGCAAGCGGCCTAGACCACTCGGCCACCTCAGCTTCCACAAAAAGAGGAAGTTCGGAGATCGGAGTCTAGATTACGTACATTTACTACCCCTCTGATAGACATATAATGGCACAGCTCCTAAAGCCGATATTATATATATACTAATGCCATTTAGAAAGTAGATAACATTTATATCCAATTATTTTTAGGATGACACTTTCTCAGTAAAGCACAAATACTAGTGCTGGATGGGTCAGTCCCGTGCGAGACTCGAACCCGCGTCCTCAGAGTTTGGCACCAAATCGCCAGCAGTAAATGCAAGCGGCCTAGACCACTCGGCCACCTCAGCTTCCACAAAAAAGGAAGTTCGGAGATCGGAGTCTAGATTACGTACATTCAGTACCCCTTTGATAGACATATAATGGCACAGCTCCTAAAGCCGATATTATATATGCCATTTAGAAAGTAGATAACATTTATATCCAATTATTTTTAGGATGACACTTTCTCAGTAAAGCACAAATACTAGTGCTGGATGGGTCAGACCCGTGCGAGACTCGAACCTTATGTATTCTTATATGTATTCTATTCAAACGAGCGCAAAGCGGTAGGTATTATCGATTTGTATGAGCGCAAATCCACCCGCTGCTACCTAGGTCGGGAGGCGAAAAATTTGCGATAGGAAATTTCGATTCAACGGCTGAACCCTACATAATCAACAGTCATTCGTTTTTGAGGAGTGTGAGTGTGATCACACTCCATCACACTCTTGAAAATTAGCTCAGGAGTGTGAACAATAGCACTCGCCAATTGTAAGCCTCCCTAAGTTGTAACCTGGAGGAGTGTGATATCACACTCCTTAAAATCATTTTTCAAACTTTAGGAGTGTGATTAACAGCACTCCAGCTATTTTCAAAAACGAAAGACTGAATCAATATCACAAAATTAAATGTCAGTAGGGTTCAGCTTGTTGAACTAGGAGCAGCTTAGCCCCAACAGGGACCTAATGATACTGTCATTCATTAGGTCCCACGTACATCTTAGCCACCATCGTCGTGTAGAAGCCCGAATCGTATAAACAATGATTTAGTTGCTCCTTACCATGCATTTTCCGATAAAACATATCATGAACTAGTCCGAATCGTCCGAACGGCCAACATCTGTTGTCTTTTTGAGTGGGTTTCGTCGCCTTTTGTACCAGTCACCGCTGAAAATTTCAAACAGCTCCGCCATGTTTGTTTCCACGCTGGAGTGTCGACTGTGCAAACAGTGGGCGCAATAAACACCATACACGCCACCGTTTTCACAGTCGACACTCCAGCGTGAAAACAAACATGGCGGAGCTGATCATATATTCAAGCGGGGACTGGTACAAAAGGCGGCGAAACCCACTCAAAAAGACAACAGATGTTGGCCGTTCGGACGATTCGGACTAGTTCATGATATGTTTTATCGGAAAATGCATGGTAAGGAGCAACTAAATCATTGTTTATACGATTCGGGCTTCTACACGACGATGGTGGCTAAGATGTACGTGGGACCTAATGAATGACAGTATCATTAGGTCCCTGTTGGGGCTAGGAGCAGCTATGTTTAGCTGATTGCATATGGGGGGACACTTTTTCCATGGACACTTTTTCCGCTCCCCTATAATTTTGTATGGATACACAAGCCAACTATTGTGAGGAAGAATTGGTGGGGGGCACCCCCCACAAAAATTATTAACCCCCCCCCCCACCGGTCCCCCACCAAAAGAAATGACCAAAGTGCGTACATTCGCACACAAAAGTTACTTGAGTGACCTTCCTTTGTTGTTGTTGTTGTTGTTTATCTGTAAATCCACTCTTAACTCGATGGGTATTTTTCACTGATGCTACAAGAAAAAATCACATGGTGCTATATTCCCAAAATGCTGTTTGTTCTCTAATGCTTGAGAAAGTAGACGGCGGGCGGTGTTCGATCGATCAATACGTGTTGTCAGACTCATTGATGCTGAGTAGGGCAACAAAACAAAAACAAAAAGAAAAAAAAAGAAAAAAAAAGAAAAGAGACATACAATATACAGTGGTAAGGTAGATAGAAATACTATGTACATTATAAACTGGAGAAACATGGTAATGTTATTTACAATCCTTGTACGGGTGGCATAGCTGATGCGACTAATTTAACTACATGTTCTAGGGAGGGTACGTAGGTCTTTCCCAGGTAGTCACAGAATGCTCCCACTATCTTAGAATTGTGCTCCCTTGAGAGGACCTCACTGTGCCCACTTAGCACCTGTAGGTTGATCTCCCCCACAATAGATCCTTTCTCCCTGTTGGAAAGACACAGAGTCTGATTCACTGTGTCCATCAGAGAATCACGTTCTTCCTCAAATCTCGAGCACTGGAAGACATAATGATGTACTGTCTCAGGCACATTGCAGACACTGCAGTCTGCTGACGTTAGGTTGGTGTTCAGCTTCACCTGATGATGTTTCAGTTTGGTATGACCACGGAGGATCTGGTTCAGGCAGCTTTGTTCTCTTCCTCTGTGTTTATGGAAAAACTTTCTGGTGTTGGTCTTCTTGATCACAGCCTGTACACAGCTTACCTTTGTGGAGTTTTGCAGCCGCCGTTGCCATTTAACTACCGCCTTCTTCCTCATGTGTCGAAACACTGAGGATTTATCATTTGCGAATTCTGATTGCATAGACTGAGCCTCTACTGCTGCAGTTTTAGCATACTCATCAGCAATCTCGTTGCCTCTTATACCACGGTGACCTGGGCACCAGTGGCATCGGACTCTTGCTCCGCGTCTCAAAATGGTTCTAGCTGATGCTCTAATAGCACTAATATCCTCTGCTCTGTTGCCTGGGATGTCTGAAGAAAAGCTAGACACAATAGCAGACTGGCAGTCTGTAAAGATGTTTACATCTGCCTCCGCGGTAGTGCCTGCTACATATTCTAGACCTAGTCGGATACCTACCACCTCCCCAACATAATTATTGCCCACCTTGGCAACGGCTTTCTTGAGACATATGGGAGCAGATTTGAGACCCTTGAGGAATACAATGGCTGATGCCCCTACTGGGCCTGAGTTGCCTAGTGCTGACCCATCTGTGAAAATGACTACCCCATCATTCTCCAACAGTTTTAATTTCTGCCTAACAATGTGCTCCTGGTCTACTTTGCTGTTGCTGAACTCCTGACTGACTGAGCACTCCCTGAATAACTCTAACCCGTTATCCCTATACTGATAGTTTTCCCCCACCCCTTCTGGGGACACACCAAACTCTCTCAACCTGCAGAGCAAAGCAGAGAAAAGAGATGGATATCTTTCCCTTTGGGCCCTGTCAATGTGCGACTGCAGCTCTTGCACTATGGGGTCAGTGCCATTACGTGTGAGAATTCTCGTCATTTCTTCTGCTTGTCTCAGCCTGAGGTGAATGTCAACTGGTGTACAATTAGTCAGGACTTCCAGTGTTTCTGTGGATGTGGAATTGAGACATCCAGTCGCTTTTAGAAGAGCTAGTCTGTGCACCTTCTCAAAGTCTCCACATGCTTCCTTACCTGAAGCTGCCACCACAGCAATACCATACTCTAAACGGGGCAAGACCAATGTTTTGTACAGATTAACAAAGTTGGGGGTTGAACATCTAGATTTAGCTCGAGCAAAGTCAGATAAGGATCTAAGGGCACCAAAAGCTGCTGACTGCCTGGCATTGGAATGCTCATGAATTTGAGTTGGTCATCCAATACAACACCAAGAAGTTTTTTAGAGCGTACCATGTTAATTTTTTCCCCTTTCAGGACTAAGGTGACTTCTTTCCTTACCATGTTTGGTGGAGCGAACAATAACCCGCAGGTTTTGTTCGCTGACATGACCCTGTTCCAGTCACTACACCAAGTTTTGCCTACTGTGTCTATTACATTGTGCATTGTATTCCTTTGTGCTATTACATTATTGGTGATATGATGCACTGAGTATGAAAAAATTCGAAACTGAAATTGAAAACTTTGAAATTACAAACATGACAGGGTGATGTTTTGAAGGCACCTAGTCCACTGCTCATGATTTAGTGATGTACGTCTTATTTACCTGATTACCCCCCAAATCCCGGTGTCAATAAACTAACGCTTACGCAATTCTTTGTTCTCGGTGGCCAATTTCCTTGGACTCATACAATAAATCCCATCGACTCCTATCAGGCACACATGTCGACTCCCTTTCATCCCCAACTTCTATTGTAAGCACGCAATCTGTTGGATTACTATATCTAGGTCAGCCAATGTAATTGGCTGTTAGAGAAATGTCACGTGACTCGCCAAATAAAGTCAAAATGGCGGATACCGTGGGAGAAGCGATGCAAACAGTTTGGGAAAAGTATAAAGAACTTGTGAGCGAAAACCCGGACTCTACGGGCCAACTGGAAGCAACATGTCGAATATTTTCTTATTTAATTGCAGGTAACTATGATATAATGCAGGGCACACACGAAACGTGCTCACAGTTTGTTGTTGTTGACACGGCCTCACAGTTCTGGCTGCCCTGCAACTGTTGTTGTTGTTGCAGATGAAAGTGAAAGTGCATATTGTCAAGAGCAGGCAATAGTCTGGTGGTTCCTATGAAGTGAGCAGTTTGTACTACATTAATACTGTTACGCACAGTCCCACATCCAGCTTTCAATATTCTAATTTTTATAAAAGTTTGGTTTGCCCATCTAGGCCCTAACTCTAATCCAGAAGCACTGGCTGTGAACTGGTGAATGGTGAACTAGTCCAATAAAATGGATCGTTCTTTTTATACGCCCGCCCAAAAGGCGGACGTATTATGTGATGGCGGTTTCCGTCCGTCTGTCCGTCTGTCTGTCTGTCCGTCTGTCCGTCTGTCCGGTTCTCGTGTCCGGTCTATATCTGGGACAGTTTCCTATCCACAGCTCCAATTTTTGGTGAGTGGATACCCTACAGGGAGATGATGTGTCGCGTACCAAAATGAAGGTCGAGGTCACAGGTCAAAGGTCACTGGCCTAAAAAACAGAAATCACTGAAGTGTTCGTGTCCGGTCTATATCTGTGAATGTTTTCTATCCACAGTTGCAATTTTTTGTGAGTGGATACACCAGGTGGAGACGATGTGTCGCGTACCGAAATTGAGGTCGAGGTCAGAGGTCAAAGGTCACTGTTGCCAAAAATCAGGAAATCATTTATCGTTGACAGTTTTCTATCTACAGTTCTAATTTTTGGTGAGTGGATGCCCTAGGGGGGGAACGATGTGTTGCATATTAAATGTAGGTCAAGGTCAAAGGTCAGTGTGATTGAAAAATCAGGAAATCGTTAAAAATTTCTAATTTTTTGTGAGTGGATTCAATAGGCGGAAATGAAGTGATGCATACCAAAAATTAGGTAAAGGTCAAAGGTCACTGACCCCAAAATTAGGATGTTATTAAAAATAACATTTTTTTTGTGTCCGTAGATACATTAGGGGGACACAATGTGTCACATACCAAAATGTAGGTCAAGGTCAAAGTTCAAGGTCACTGACCCCAAAATCGTGAAATTGTTAAAAATCATGATTTTTGTGCCCATTGAGAAGTTGAGGGGAGACAGTTTGTCATGTACCAAAATTTAGGCCAAGGTCAAAGGTCAAGGTCACTGTGACCCCAAAATCAGGAAATCATTAAAAATCATGATTTTTGTGTGCATTGATAGATTGAGGGAAGACGATGTGTTGTGTACCAAAATTGAGGTCAAGGTCAAAGGTCAAGGTCACTGTGACCCCAAAATCAAGAAATTATTAAAAGTCACATTTTCATATGCCTGTCGAAGACGAGGTCGTGTAATGAGATGTTGCGTTCTGTCCATTCATCCATTAACATTTGTTCATGCGATAGCTCTAGTTTCAAGGTATGGATTGGTACCAAACTTTGAGTATACCTTACTTGCATGGCAAAGTGGAGCCATACATATGAGATCAATTTGTCAAAGGTCTAGGTCGCAGTCCCCCAAAACTGAATCAAGCTTAGCTGACTAAATGTGTTGGAATATTGTTGGAATATTCGAAGTTCTTTTCCCTGCATTTATATGGTATTGTCCTGTGGAATTGTCTCCCGTGTTTGAAACAGCTACATTAAGTTAAACTGTTGTGAAATAAAAACCATACATTTACTAATTTAACGGGAAGAGGAGTCCTTTATGAATTTCACACCTGTTTATTAGCTCAAGAACAAAGGTTTACTTCATCACTTTCTTCTTCCTTCATGAAAAATTCTCTCGTCTGAAAGGAATCCATTTGCAGGAAAAGTACTATTTTCTTGTGTTTGACTATTGTCGATTTCAGTGTGAGATATGTGAGCTCTCAGCTCTTGCTTCAAGGTCAACTAGTTACCAAGAGTTAAGCTCATTTTAGTTTATCATTCAATATAAGATGTGATATATGTTACATTCTTATAAGCAAAAAATTGTAGACCTTTCTCTGGATTGCTAGATCAATTGGAATCAAGGCTATTAAGCAACCTTGAAATTTGAACCAATGTAACTCCAGATATACGGGCGTATATTGAATCCCCTTGGGCTCTTGTTTTTTTCTAGAGCCACAAGTTCCAATGAAAAATATCTCTTTACCCACACAGATCACCCTCTGTTTGTTTGTTGAAATCAGCAATTCTTCTTGCCACAATGTTTCCTGATGTACTAGTAAAATAGCGAACAGAATACCGGTATATCGATAATGAGGCAAACAACACTATGTCACACAGCGGCGAGCCCGAGGTCAAGGTTCATATAAAAATCGACTCATGATAGAACAAAATCGATAGAAGCATAAACAGGCTACTGTGTGGAATGTGAGTGTCACTTCTTATTCATTTGCGAATCACCAATGCATTAACCCCTGTATGTTCCCTCTCTGATCATTTTTCACCATTTCTGACCCATGATCTGATCATATTTCTTCACACCTGACCCATCCAATCATTGTTCACACCTTCTGATCCATCCAGTCATTGTTCACCCCCTTTCTGTCCCATCTGATAATTACTCACTCCTTCTCCCACATTTCATCATTGTTTACTCCTTCTGACCCATCGATTAATGTTCATCCCTTCTGACCCATTCGATCATTGTTCACCTCTTCTGAGCCATCACACCATTGTTCAGCCTTTTGACCCATCTAATCATTGCGGTGGCCTAATGGTAGAGCGTCGGCCTCGTAAGCGGTAGGTACTGGGTTTGATCCCAGGCCGGGTCATACCAAAGACTTGAAAAATGGAACTTGTTGCTTCCTTGCTTACGCTCAGCATTAAGAGGATAGAACAAGGACTAGTTCGCTCAGTATCAGTATAATGTGACTGAGTGGGGTGTCATGTCTGCCTACGGCATGATATTTCGGTGGGACAGCACTATAAAATGGCAGCATTAGATCTGCTGTTACAAGTAGGTACCCCCGCCCCTCCCCCTTCCCTCCGTTCCCTTCCCCGTCGTGATATAGCTGAAAAAATGTTGAAAGCGACGTTAAACCCTATTCACTCACTCACTCTAATCATTGTTCACTCACTCACCTATCTGATCAATGTTCATTCTTTTTGGCACATCCAATCACTTCTGACATGTCTGACCCATCCGATCGTTGTTTACTCCTTCTGACCCATCCTATCATTGTTCACCCCTTCTGACCCATCCTATCATTGTTCACCCCTTCTGACCCATCTGATCCTTGTTCACCCTTTCTGACCCATCCAATCTTTGTTCACTCTTTCTCACCCACCCAAATTGTTCACCTCTTCTGGCCAATCTGACCATTGCTCATCCCTTCTGACTGATCCGATCATTGTTCACCCCTTCTGACCCATCTGATCTTTGTTAACCCCTTCTGACCCATCCAATCATTGTTCACTTCTTCTGACTCATCCAATCATTGTTCACCCCTTCTGACCCATCCGATTATTGTTCACCCTTTCTGACCCATCTGATCACTGTTAACCTCTTCTGACCCATCCTCTCATTGCTCACCCTTCTGACCCATCCGATCATGGTTAACCCCTTCGGACCCATCCGATCATTGTTCACCCCTTCTGACCCATCCGGTCATTGTTCACCCATTCTGACCCATCCGATAATTGTTCATCTCTTCTGACCCATCTGATCATTGCTCAATCACCCCCTCTGATCCATCCGATCATTGTTCACCCCATCTGACCCATCCGATCATTGTTCACCCCTTCTGACCCATCGGATCATTGCTCAGTCACCCCATCTGACCCATCTTCTGACCCGTTCATTATCACCCCTTCTGACCCATACTATCATTGTTCACCCCTTCTGACCAATCCGATCATTGTTCATCCCTTCTGACCCATCCATTCATTGTTCATTTCTTCTGACCCATCCAATCATTGTTCACCCCTTATGTCACATGCGATCATTGTTCACCCCCTCCTAACCCATCTGGTCATTGTTCATCCCTTCTTACGCATCCAATCATTGTTCATTACTTCTGACCCATCCAATCTTGGTTCACCTCTTCTGTCCCATGTCATCATTGTTCACCCCTTCTGACCCATCCGACCCTTGTTCACCCCTTCTGACCAATTTGACCATTGTTCACCCCTTCTGACCCATCCAACCATTGCTCAGCCTTTCGACCCATCTAATCATTGTTCACCACATCTGACCCATCCGATCGTTGTTTACCACTTCTGACCCATCCAATCATGGTTCACCCCTTCTGTCCCATGCGATCATTGTTCAACCCTTCTGACCCATCATATCATTGTTCACCCCCTCCTAACCCATCTGATCATTGTTCACCCCTTTTGACCCATCTGATCATTGCTCACCCCTTCTGACCCATCTGATCATTGTTCACCTCTTCTGACCTATCCGATCATTATCACCCCTTCTGACCCATGCTATCATTGTTCACCCCCTCCTAACCCATGCAATCACTGCTCATGCCTTCTGACCCATCTGATCATTGTTCACCTCTTCTGACCCATGCAATCATTGTTCAGCCCTTCTGATCTTTCCCAAGTTCTGCTTGTTTGTGAACTTCCTGTTACTTGGTGTATGTTACTATTGCAGTGTGTCTACTTCATAGATTTACTATTCATTTTAATACTTACAGGTCGGTTCCATGATTCTCAGGTCCTGTCAGAGTTGGTGTATTCAGCCTCTAATCTCCTCGTCCTCCTCAATGATGCCATTTTGCAGAAAGCTGCCAAAATCGTCCCCAAAGTGGTATTATAAGTGTACACTTCTTCCAGATATCTTTGGTTATTTTAAACATGGTTTTCTCATTTAAATTTGTGAAGCTGTTGAAAACATTGTAATACTAGTTCATTTCCTCCTTTGTTATTTTGTAAACTTAATTAACCAAACTGTTTTGTATTTCTGTACATTTTTGTTTTCTTGGTAATCCACTGCCTTGAAATCTCTAAATTTGATGTTAGTGCATTGTATCTGTAATGAGATTATGCGTAAGTACTGCATTGCAATGGAACAGAGTTTTGTATCAGTAGTGTTAGTACCTGTAGTTCTGTATTCTTCATTGATGTTACCGAATATTGGTATACATGTACATATTAGTATTATTATCTTGACAGTCTATGACACAAACTCGACTGATGCGACTCCTAACCATCCTGGAATACATGGAAGTGTTTGTGGAATTAGCTGCCCGCAGGTTTTGGGGAGAAACTGGCAGATGGATTGTCATTGCGTGCATACAGATTGTCAAGTAAGAAAGTTTATATTACACAGTCTTGGCTAAAAATATCACTGGATTCTCCATCTTTCCCAGGAAACATGTGGAGTGCACCATGGGTAATGAAATCACGACTAGTAATCGTTTTTTATCTAAATTGTGCCACATACATGTAGTGAATAGTCTGCAAACTCATTCCTTTGTTCCTCCATGTTCGCTCTTGTCATGACGGTTTGAGATTACACACTGAAATCACAGGATATACTAATTTCACATGTGCTACAGTTTATCGACACACAGCCCAGCTATATGCCCAAATATGCTAGTTTTAATGGAGTATGACCTTGTTGTGCACATCATGATCGTACATGCATCTACATCAAGGAGCTGATTTTCATTGGCATCTGTCAATCACAGCTGGCAAGTGACACCTGGGTTGACCTACATGTTTTGGACGCCAAGTACCTCTGCAATTATGGTCAATTTGTCCAGACTCTCCCTTTAAACAGACTGAGAATGCCTCCCAGTCCACACAGGGAACCCAACAGAGATCTTGTCGATTGAGAGTTACATGCAATCTGATGGTATTATACAGAGGCAAACTTTCACCATTCTGGTTCAGTTTCATGTTGGTAGCCTCTAGGTAACCTATTGGACTGAACTGAATGGCAGTAAATGAAAGGTTCTTTCCAGTTACCTACCAGTAACTGATTGTTAACATTGCAGTACCGTACCGTGTAGTTCTGGCTTGACGGCTACTGGTCAGTTACTGATTGGTGACCATTTGATACTGTTCAGTTACTGATTGGTGAACTTCACAACTGAACTGTACCACTAGTAAGGGGACCTTTCTTACCAGTACTGTGCAGTCACTAAGCGGTACTGGTAGGTAAACAGAAATGCATTGATAACTGAGCATTAACCAATCAAGTTACTGAGGTGTTACTGCATTGTTACCAATATGTAACCAAGTGTGGAAAATTGAGTAACAGATTGGTAACTGCTTGGTAGCCAATCAGTAGAAAGTTCTGATTCAAAAGGTGACAAATCAGTACCCAGTTGGTTACCAGGTGGTACTGATCAATTGAAAACTGAACGGTACTGTAAGAGGACCATTCCTACCAGTACCAATCAGTACTACACCAAGCAGTAACTGACTTGGTAATGGTTGGTAGCAGCTTGCCGGAAAAGGAGGAGTGAGTACATGTATCTCGTGTCATGTTGAATGTGTTTGAGCTGGCAGACTTCTGGCTATATTATACGATATGCTTATGGAACCTACATGTATAATGTATTGGTAACTAACAGTGATTTTAAGGCCAAATCCGACATGCTTCTAAAACTGATCTACATGTACATGGAGTTTTCTTCTTCAGCTTAGCCAGTACAGGTGTTCTAGGTTGAATTAACATGCTTTGTTTTTGACACTGTATTTCCAATCAAATAGAGAAAATCACAAGGCTACCTATCATATGGTGAATGTCTGGTCAATCTTCAGCAATATATTTTGTTAAGACCGAATGAAACGTAACTTCCAGTTCTTCATTTTGATATTTTCAGTGTAATATCGAACTTATGCTCTCTTCAATCTGCAATGTTTAATATCACACGTCCCCGTAAACCTGCAATATTCCCAATTTAATGACCATGAGAAATCGCGGTTCAAACATTGGATACATTTCATTTGAGACATAATGAAAATCAACTTAGTTGTTACAATTGATTATGTTCAAAATGCTCAAAAAGTTTGCAAGATTTATCAAGTACTAATTCAAAGGGAACTTGTTGATCTGGAAGTTTTTCCATCGCACAACTACATAAGCCTACAATATTATCAATCTCACGACCACAATAAATGGGGGATTTTCGAATAGTTAGGACCGTGGCTTTCAATTACTTAGGGAACATTGTCACGTGACTTGGCGAAAAATATCCATTTTCGAATTTACTTAGGGTTGCCAATACTTAGGGAACTTACCGTATCCATTGACAGTGCTTCGGATTTAAGAAGCGCGAGAGCGAAAGCGCTCAATCGCGCGCCTGAATCAAAATTTAGAGGCTCTTTTTTTCGCGCTTCTTGAATTTATCGTATGGAATAATCTTTATTTACCTCTAATAACTTTCCATGAAAACGCAAGACGTTTCGATCACGAAAATCCGGAAGTGTGCGAGCTCTTCTGGCAAAGGAGTTAAACTTGGTTCGGATTTAACCGAGGACCGAAACGTCCTCGCTTATAATTGGTTAAATTGGTAATACTGACCAATCACAGCGGCGGATACAGCTGTGTGTGGATTGTCGACGGACATATTGTTGTTGGCGCGCTCGTCTGATTTTGGGATTTGTTTGATCGATTGTGGCCGCGAATAAGCGATTATGGCTACAAAACTTCCACCAACAGTTAGACTAGAAACATTTAAAAGGCGGAACACTGGTGGTGTTCTATCGTATACGGCCGAAAACGGCATGGTACCGTAACAGAAGTTTGGCGCAAACTGCGCAAAACATTGACAAAATTCTCAAACATCGCAGAATCCGAGGAAAGGCACAGAACGAAATCATGAAATAAAGGGATAACAATGAAACACATCAGGGATAACTGGTTTCGCTTACGTTTATTATCAACATTTCATACATGATTGTCAGATAATATTGATGTCGCATTTCATAATGTTAAGAAGTTTGAAAATAATACTAATACTTAATTTCTTGCAAGAAGAATCATAAAATGGGAATTACTAGTTACATCCCCATTCTCGTAAATAGATTAGAAGGGTTTTTTTTAGAGGAGTGATCGCTCTTCTTGACAAAATTAGAAGAGCGATTTTTAGCTCTTCTGGATTTTTCAAATCCGAAGCACTGCATTGACCGTTTACATATAAAACACTACACAGAGGTCCATATCTTGACTTTGTGTACTGGGTAAGATGTACAGTAAGGTAAATTTATGCTAATTGTAGGTCTAACTGATAATTGATGATTTGTGCTCTCCTAATGGGAAATTTTCAAGCAGTTGTCAGCCACAGGATATGGTGGTGTTTGGTTTTCTCTTATACACTGGAAGTTATCGATGGGTGTCAAAGTTTATGTTATCTCAGTGACCTAATAAAGTTACATTATACATTATGATATGTTATTACTTTGTGTCTCTTTCAGAGCGTCTTTCAGATTTTTCCTCCTAATAGAGCACAATGCTGGGATACAACCAATACCACCCATACCTCCTCTAGACAGAGCCAGGATTATGAAGGCAAAGGAAAGGGAGGTAACTACACTCTGTTAGATTTGTTTACATACTGGTAAAGATTAAATAATAAATGTATTTGAATTAACAGAATTTTTCTGCTTTTTTAACCTTGACAAAAATACAGTAAATCCTCTAATAATTCAACACCCTCAATTACATGAATGTAGACAGAATTCAATCATTTGTTCTAATAAATTTGATCAATCTGTAAAATCATTAAAACAAGGAAGAATAATGGATTATGTTATTTTTTGACCATTTTGTCACCTTAATCCTGTTCTGTTCTAATAAATTTACTTCCCCCTTTCCCCATTTCATGGGGGAAATTTAACTTCCTGCTATTAAATTATAATTATTTACGGTATTATTGTATTTTAACCAAAAAAGGCCAAACGAGTATGAATTTACCTTGAAGGTACTTTGTATTACAGAGTACATTCAAACCAATCTAATTAAAATTAAATCCTATCTGCTCCCCATTTTGATATTGTCGCTTGTAGGATCTAACAGACTTGCAGTAACTCGCGTGTTAACCAATCCCGAGAGTGCTTCGTAGTGCTTTGAAGGGAACATTGATGAAAAAGAATTTTTGGTTGGCTCAGCCGAACCAGCCGGCTCGCTGGTGGGGAGTCTTTTCATGTTGCCGCGGTCCCGACATTGTGTCGCCATAATACGGGGTAGATAAATGGACTGATCTTTGGTGTGAACATTGGGGTAAACGGACTCAGTGAACCTACCTCCCCTCCCCGACTGAAAATGGATGAGTCCAGATGCGAACATGATGTCATAATGCTATTAAATATCCATGGTTATGGCGCTCAGAACACCAAATTCAATTGAAATACGTAAGATCCTATACAGCGACATGTACGATTGGGGAGCATTGATAGGATATTAATTTATTAAGATTGCATTCAAATATCTGTGAAGTATCAGTTGTAATTTTATTTTCATTTCAGGGCCATGGAAATGAAGGTGATACGTGTGATCCTGGTTTCAGCAATTCTTCTGTCACCTTTACACTGAAGAGGTCAGGGAAAGTAGTCCGGACACTCTCAGCAGGTGAACAAATTATATCTGAAATGAACAGGTTATTTCTGAGTTTAACAGGTTATTTCATGATGTGCGCAAGTGTTTGAAGCGATAATCTATGTCTCAGTTGACATGAACAGGTTATTTATTCTTAGCTGTATAATCCAGTTATACATCTATTTGTGCTGCATGAACAAGTTATGTCAAAAGAACAAGTTTAACTCAGATGAATTGGTTATGTGAGGTGAACGATCAGGTGAACAAGTTATGTCGGAGGTCAGTTGAACAAATTAGGCTTTTGTGACATAAACAAATTATGTAAGAAAAGAAAGTGATATCAGGTGAATAACACCTGATGGACCAGTTATCTTAGGTGAACAATTTATCTTAGGTGAACAATTACGTCAGAGGAATGATTAATGTCAGGTAACTAAGTGACCATTACTGTAATTCCTCTAATAAATCAATCACCAGAAGTGATATTTGAGGTGGTAAAATAGAGGGTTGATCGATTTATTGCAAATCAGGTTAAGTGGCAAATTCTCAAAAGTCTGATCAGTGTTACCAGAGAATAAAGCATCAAGGGTCCAGTTTCCAACAACGCAATTGTTTCAAATTCTATTCACCCAGCTGATTTATCGATAAAAAACATTCTCCAGATCCAGTTTGTGATGTTTGTAAAGTAAAATAAACAATTTAAGAACACTGGACATGCTGGAACTCTTTGGAGGTAGGATAAGATTTGACATCGTTGACAACAATAATGCTTCGGAAATTGAGTTTTGTGGAAATGTTATTATTTACCTTCTAAATCGTATACTTTTTTTTAGTTTTTTGACGATCAGTTTTCAATTTTTGAGATATTCATACCACTGGTACGGTAGTAAAACTCAATGACTACACATGAATCCCTGGACAAAACGTGTGTGTGATAGCATTTTTATCACAAACGGGATCTACTAAAAATCGGGGGTGATTGAATTATTACAACTTCGATCATAATTTTCTCCAAAAATCATGGGTGATCGATTAATTAGAGGAATTACCGTAATGTCTGATTGAGGAATCGTTTCAGGTGAATAAGTTTTTTCTCATGGACAAGTTATGTTAGGTGAATAAGTTATGTCAGATGGACGATATATGTAAGGTGAACAAGTTATCTCCAGTGAACTAGTTATATCTGATGGACGGGTTCTGTCAAGTGAACAAGTTATCTCAGGTGAATAATTTATCTCGGGTAAAGAAGTAGGTGAATCAGTTATGTCTGACAGACCAGTTACTGGTCATTATGGTGAATAAGTAATGTTTGTTTGATGAATTATGTTGGGTGAATAAGCTTAGTCTGATGGATGAGTTTTCTGAGGTGAACAAGTTCTACTAGATGGACAAATTATCTCCGGTGAACAAGTTGTCTCAGGTGAACAAGTTATTTCAGATTTACAGGTAATTTCAGTTGAACAAGTTATGTCAGGTGAACAATTTCTGTCAGGCTAACATGTTGTATCAGGTGAAAACATCTTCTGAGGTGAATACAGTATGTCTGAGATGGAAAGCTTTTCATTGAGGATTTCATATTTTGTAGCTCCCCCAGTTACATTACGGGACTGGACATTGCCACAGGAAACATCCTCTGACAACAACAACAGCACAATTAGAGGGTACTATGATTACGTCCCATCTGTACTCAACAAACAACGTACCTGGGCAGAGGGCATTTACATTGTGCGACCAATTGCTCATTGTATCCTTTATATATTTGAGTTCGAATTTTTGTTCGAACCAATCAAAATGCTGAAAATTATTTTTCTCCTCTACTACTTTGATTAAAAGAAAATTGAATATTGTGATAATTATAATAAACTTTCTATCAAAAAAAAAAAATACAAGCAGATACTATAGCTGAAACTTGTAGTGAATTTGGAGCGGACTTGCTAGGATGGGATGAGAAGTTCAATTGAGTTGAGATATTACATTTCTTGGGCCTTAACAGTTCTGTACAGTATTTGCAATGTTGTGTTGTGGTCAGAACTCGTGGAAACCCTGGCTGTTGTCAAGTGGGTTAGACATCTCAAGGTAAGTGATGGATTAAGTAGATTGACTTTCTATTGTTCATGGCATATATTACTGAAAAACCTTGGGTGTCTCATTGTTGTACCCAGACAGACTATTGTTCTCGTTTGTCTCAGTACTCCTGCATGAAAGATGGACCATTAAATATAGGTCTGCTACACAAGCAGCTGTCTTCCAGACAGGGAGTAATCCAGTCAGGTTTTGATACCGGTATACCGGTATCTGCGCCCAAACTCACGCGCCCAAATACTTACCTTGAGTTAAGCTTGAGTATTCAGGTCAGTTGTAAGCCAAAGACTTATAAAGACTATTTAAATCACAGTACATATCACGTGTGCGCATGCGTCTAAGACTCAAGTACTGTCAAACAAAATTGAATGTTGGCTAAAATCTAAACCAAAGCCACTGAAAAACACTTTAATGGTCTTATTTTCATTATTTATCGAAGAAGTAACTGATTATTTCCTGTGTACAGCCAGTGGAAACACTAAAACAACCAACTCGCATTGTGCTTCTGGACTAAATCCATGCGGGCAGTCATTTTAAGCCCAGTTTTGCGCAGCATGTTTATTTCCAGTTTTCTGGTAGTCAACTGATGTCCCCAAAAAATGCCTGGATTAGTCCCTGCCAGGGTATTACATGAGGGGAAATTTAAGGTGTGTGGGCATGGGGGGTGCTTATATAGGACTCTATAATAAGATCAGCCCAGCAACCAATTCTTCAATGATACACATGAATGATGGTTTTCTCACCAAATCAATAATTTTCAACCTGTACTCTGACACTTACAGGATGAACTGGAAGCTATCTTATTTGAATATTATTTGAATTTCTGCATTATTTAATGTCATACCCCAATTTAGACATCTGTCACTTTTGTCAGCTTTCAAAAATGCATGACTTTGTGCTGTTGTTTCGTTGTCTGTGACATCATTTAGAACCAGTCATGTCATCGTTCCTTCTCAGGAGATCCAGCGATGTTTCAATGCGAAACATACAAAAAGGCTGTTTTTCACTCATATGCTCTCTCTCGCTTCAAATGCAAACGATAGGATGTTGTAGTT
>JAVTVY010051852.1:0-25127 GCA_036873755.1 Hanleya hanleyi
ACCGGTACTGCCACATTAATGTCAGTTATCACCATGTTAATAATATTTCACTACGGGAAATCATGGCGATAAATGGTTTTTTATCGCCCACAGGTGACGACCAGAAGATTCTTTCTCACTTTCGCATGTTTGCGGTCTGTCCATTGATAGAGCATACCAAAACGAAAAAATGAATTGTTAAGTTCTTGAATAAGTGGTCAAACTTGCCTCAAAACTGCTTCATTTCAGTTGAACAATAGTCGGCAAATCAATTCATCAAAACGTCCATCTTTTGTGGCTAATACTGAAACAGACGTCTCTTGAAACCAGTGTTGAACACTGAAATCCAGATATAATGCAAGGCACACCACTAAATCCAATTCCAGGTTGGCAAATTCGAGTGTCATTCAGACAACGGAAACATCCGACCAACGTTTCCGTCATACCGATACCATAATTTCAAGACCCATGCCAGCTATGAAATTCTGGAATAAAACTTGTATAGCTTTTGAATTTTCTTTAACATTTGTTTTCTGGAAAAGCCCTTAACCCATTATTTATTTATGCCTTGGACGATTGGGGGTATACCGCACCCAAGGACGCTTTTGCGGCCAAATTTTCGGACTGATTTTTCTTTCGATACAATTCGTTCTCAAACCTGCCTACTTCCATTCAATCCGCCGACGAGCCTGCGTTAATTACTCTGTTACCCCGCTGATTTAGACTGACGTTTCCCTATTCTTGGCCACTAGGTGATCCATGAACGACCTTATTTTATACCTCTGCACCAGAATGAAAGGGATTGCCTTGAAACTTGCCTCGAGTGAGTGGTATTCGTTGACAAACGAACTGTTAATTTCAGTCGCCAGGCTCATCGTCAAGTGAGTGACGCAAAAGTGGCGGGCTTCCCACTGTACAATGGAACGTTTGGCCGACTCAAATCCGTACTGTGGATTTAAGCGTTTGTATTTGTTCTGCAGTACCACGTGTCCAGCTATTAAACAAGCGGCGTTAACATTAGGAATGCAGCGTTAACATTAGCCAAACATTAGAGAGCAATGATTTCACAAGACGGATACAGCACCACTTGCGACCTAAGAGGCATGAAAATTTCGTTCTGAATCAGCGTAGAGACAAGGAGAGTAAGGGATGTAGGACCATCCGTAGAGTAAATGAGCGTAAAGGTGGCGCAGTAAATTGACAAGTAATTCAGATAATTATCTGATATGAAATAAAAAAGAAATGACCTCCATCTTGAATTTACCCGTCGTGCTTTGTTCGGCATGCTAATGGACTCCGAATGATTCAAGTATGAAAAGTAACAATAACTCTGTTCTAAATTTTACATCGTTTTGGAGAGAAGAAAGGCGTACACCTCTCGTTCTGGCCAGGTTGGATTGAAAATAGGCAGAAAATATTCTGGCCACCTTTCACCGTCCGCCCCTGAGCCAATCCAGAATCACCAGGTATTGACCTGTTTTTGTTATTTTCTTCTAATTTTCTCACAATGAGTGAACCATGCTTTTATGTCCGGAAAAGGTCCGAAACTGTAGCTGTTGAAAAGGTTAGTAGACTGGAAGGGGGAACCATTGGGGAGTAGTATACTATGAGACACGAGGAAAATGTGACCGTTGACCGTTATCCACTTTTCTACCAACATATATGCAGATGAGTTGGAGAATGCCGTTAAGAATTCTGGTGTGGCGATGGTACATTCGTCTTTGCAGCAGGATGGCGACCCGAGACCAGATATACAGATAGTCCTCTTTCCTGGTCTGCACGGCGCTCATAGTGACATCGACACCAAAACTATCAGCGGCCTGACGAATGAGGTTAGCGATAAACTACAAGATGTTTTCTTTCTCCAATCATAATTATCTGACTCCCAACGTAATGTTAGAGACTACAATTTTCTCTTAATTGCAGATACGAGTAAGCTAACGAAAGAACATGACAGGAACAGTCAGATTTGTTTTATATACACAAAGCTTAACCAGATGTTATACCGTTTTGATAAATTGTTCAGCACCCTTTGCAGGGAAATACAACTGCCTTAACTGATAAATACATGCATGTACGTGATGACGACAGGACAAGGGTGACAATCGCCACTGTTAGTAGTTGTGATGGGTATACCCTGATGGGTGTTGAGTCAGATCTGTTTTTGAGAGCTTTTGATACCGAGTTAATCTATCGCGCTAGCAAACTTGGCTTCAATCCTGAGCCTCGGAAAAGGCCTAGCTCCAGTGAAGTCAAGCGCTAGAGGCGCCAGACGCATGTGACAGCCATATGTGGGTAGTATTTGTCTGCTTATGCCTTATGTTATTGAAAGAAACTGTTGAACAAGCAAAGCTGGCAGAAATTAGCCAACAAACGCTTTATTGGAATGTAATGAGAATTATACCCAGTGCTACTTCAGCTTAGAACGTATCTGCCAGTGGTGATCGCTTGAGCGCTAAACGGTTATAGTGGGTGTACCAGATCGGAAAGTTCTGTGCTAAGTTGCACTGTTTCTTTTATTTTTATTTTATTTTTTCCCCCTTTCATATTGAAGAACTGGAATGCATTATTCAGTGACAATAAGGAGAAGGTGGGGTTTACCTTAATTCCCAATGGGAACACACTGAAAAGTGTGGGGAATCTTTGCCTGAACAGTGCGGACCCGTTTGACCCACCCCTCGTGGATCCTCAATATCTTAAAGATGAACGTGACGTCAAGATCCTTGCAGAAGGTAAGTGATGAAGGTATATTATATATTAATGCCCGGCATATTATGATCTATGAAGACGAGAACATCCCAGATAGCAGAGGAGGCTCTCTGATAACTCAGTGATGAAGTACTTACTGCTGTGTGGACACTGGACGGCGAGGAAAACTGGTCAACTCCTGTCCGGCTTTTCGACTTGTTTGAAAGATTTGCGGGTATGTGGATCATAGTAGATACATTGTATTTCCCAATTAAATTATAATATATTATAATTTTTATTTTTGTTACATAACATAGTATTACTGCTGCAAACAGTGAGTATTTACGGAAGATTTTTAATGGACGACGGCTGAATATTGAATGACGAACGAGTGGCTTGTATTTAAATAACCATAAAAGAAAATAGTTAAGCCATTAATCAGTGTCGAGGCATTAAATTAACAGTACATTTATAGGACTATATTATTAGGTCAAAAAGTGCTATCACGTTTTATTTAGCTGAGAAATTAATGGTCATTAAATCAGAATTTGCGGACAGTAATATTTCTACTTTTAAGTTGTGTTGTAATGCCAAAGTTCAAGAACTCGTACCCCAACACGAGAGACGTTTTTGTCTCACTCCCGACTGGCACTGAGCCATCAGTTCAAGTTGATAATGCTTGTCCATTTTACACTGCTACTAGTACCTCGAACCGTCTTCTAATTCAGGGAACTGCCTTCAATGTATCTGCATATTTTATCAAAGCTCTTTAAAGCATTTGCTGTATATCCAACCGATGTCCTGCGTAAAAGGATAGGCGTTACTGGAAATTTGCTTGAACAATTATTGTATGCGGAAATTGTTCTACATTTAATGGAACTGATAATAAAATTATAAAAGTTCAGAACGGAAGTTTTACATGAACATGTACGTATGTCTTGAGTTTTCACAAATTCTTGGTTGAAATTAAGCAAAATATGACAAAAGCCCGTCTTTTGGAGCGACCGGCTGTAAGGGTACAGGGTAATGCTGCATTAGACGTCATGCTTGGTTGACTCGCCCACAAGTCTAGGTTAAATATAACCGGGTTAGCTCCCCTTATTCCTACAATCATGTTTGAACTTACTTCAGTTACTTCGATTTAATGGTATGTTAAGGATCAAGGATTACCTCTGTTAGGTAGATTGAAAAACAGTGTTTCCCTTGCCAATTTCAAATTGCCAAGATGCACAACAGCTAGCTAGACGAGGGCTAACGGGCAAACTTTAGGTAAAAAAATTGGACCCAATTTGATTGAAAATGTATGGGCTTAGTTTGAGGGCGGCTCATTGCGGCAACTGAATGGGTGTATTTGGTGATATTTCAATAGCTGTGTATAGCGTATTTCCACTAGCATGGTACCTGCAATTGTCTAATCCGTAATTCAATATTCAGCCGTCGTTCACTGAAGCATTTCCGGGTGTATAATCCAAATACCTGATTCATATAACAGAATCAGCATCAAAAGAAAACAATCATAGTATACATATTCTAGATGTGCAAGATGGAAGCGATCAACAGTTTTCAACAGTGCCAGCACGACATCATGATGTCACAAAAGTCAGATTCGTATCGCTGATCAGTATTCTTGATCTATATGGTTAAATGACCCTTAAAAATAAAATATATTTTTGAAGGTTTAGCATTTCGTACCACGACATTACATCTTCTTCCTGATTTTGTTCTGTTTCAGCAATTCGACTCTGCTTAAAATTATCGGAAACCGACTCCTTTCGTCGGATTGGAGCGAAGTTGCTGGACCGATGTCCGCCTGGTTTGGAGCACCTGGCCCGGGGCAGTGACGAATACTGGGAGGCTTACGCGAGGGTACTCTCTCAGACCTGCTATCACCCAGCGAGCACGTGCCGAATGGGGCCAGCAGACGATACTTCTTGTGTGGTAGACCCTTCTCTTAAGTAAGTACTATATTTTACGTGAATGGGTGTCTTTGTGAATAATCTGCATCTGGTCGTGATAAGGGGACGTAGGTAGCGAGGAAGGGGGTCAAATACCCCACGCTGATGCTTCTGCATCTCTATTAACCCGAGGTTGCATTTCGCTGGAGATAATGATTTTCTCTTCAGGCCGTAGAAATTAATTTTGTATTCGTCGTAAAATTGTTTGGATAAGATGGTTCATGTGAAATCTTTAGAACAGCCAATAAAATACTTTTCATTTTTTATGCTGTATTTGGACGGAAATTTCCCCAAAATAGCCCCATTGGTCTTCCATTTCTCTCCACTTATTCGTGTATTGTAGTTGATTGTTGCTCACACAACATTCTGATATGATTTTCAAAATTGACATTTTTATTTCAGTGAGTTGAAATGCAAATAAAAACAGAAATTATAGGGAAATGTCTACTTCTTTTTTCTTCCAGGATCAAAGGAATCAAGAATCTACGAGTTGCAGATGCTTCCATTATGCCTGAGATTGTATCGGCTAACACGAATGCTCCATGTATAATGATTGCTGAAAAGGCTGCCGATATGATAAAGGGAGAACACTCATCGGTCCGATGATTCACGATTTTAGAAAAACTTAAGAAAAAAAATCAAGGAAGCAGCAAATATACAACTTCTCTGGATCGCGACGCAGAATTTCTCTGACCGATCTGAAGACAGCACGTCCAACCTGTACTGACCCACTACTGTTGTACAATCTGAGTACATTTCCTGTTGGAGAGAGTAAACGGATGTTAATGCACATCTGTGGGATGAACCAATCTCCATGTGGAAAGAATGAGTGTATATGCCATTCAAAATTGAAACTGTCGAAGTGTCGCTCTGTCGCAGTTTTGTGATCGTGAATCTTATTGCGGGGATGGGGTATATTGTTTCTAGTAATCGACTAAAAATCGACGGTTTTCAATTCAATTCTCTTCGATTTATCACCCATTTCTACCATTGTTACCATGTCTGTTATTGATCTACCGACATTTCAGCCGCGCAATTGATATAATTAAACCAAACAGGATGGAAAATATATGGTGTTTCTGATTCCATCCTTCTTGCAAGGTTCACCAGATAAAGGGGTACAATGTGATTGGAGCGATATGCAAGAGGGTATCCAGGTACAACAGTGAGTCTCGGCTGTCTAGACTGAAGAATGGTTGCAATGTTGGATAAATCCAAGTCTGAATAAAATCAATTTATTTATTCATTGGCACCGTCGCGTCATTTGTTTAGCGCAAGTTCAACCCTTTTTATCGCCCACAGCTTAAAAAGTTTTTTTTTTATAATATATTGTTTGCTTTATACTCTCTCAAAGTTTTGCCAAAATAATGTTCTTATTCAAGAATTTTTCGATGTCCAATTATCTGCAGGAAATAGTAATGTTGAAGTCGGACTCTACCAGTAACTCAAAGAACCAGTGTTAGTTTCATGTAAATTATATTAAACCACTGCATCGTTTCGACAGAAAGTCTCTCTCTGAAAGAAAAAAAAAAGATAAAAAGATCAAAAAGCCTCCCTCCTTTGTCACTTTTTCCCCCTTCAAAATAGTGCTTAAAATGGTGCCTCTATGTCGCCTTCCAATATGACGCATTGCTGGAGTCTACTTCACATTCCAGGAATCGGAAGATCCAACGCTGTTTTCGATATCCATGTGAGATCTCAGTGAACAGCCACAGATAGCACATTTTTGTCATAACCTATCCTTACCATTGAAACAGCCGCTTCCACCAATATATCGCTTTATTTTCGGCATCCAACATCATCGTGATGCTTCTCTCTGTTTTTTCTAACTTCACGTTACTTTTCCGGCTTATTTTCACAATATTCATGGCGTGGTCTTTAAGTTTGATCTCTTTGACTTCTCCATGGCGTTTTATCGCTCAGTGGAGAAAAACGAATAAAATTTCAAAAGTTACAAGTACTTACTTCAATAAATTTGTCAAACTTAGTAACGAAATGCGTATTGGAATGTCGGTTTACTGAAAACAATCACAATGTTCTGAGGCCCTCGGTTGCCGAGTGGTCTAAGGCGTTTCGCTGGTGATCGCTAGCCTCGCATCACTGAACCAGCACGGGTTCGAGCCCAGCTTGTGCATGATTGAACGTTTGTCAGTTACTTGCCGACGGGCGATGGATCTCCCCGGGTACTCCGGCTTCCTCCACCATCCAAACTGACTGTCTCCATATGAGTGAAACAAACTTGATTGTGACATTAAACCAAATTTCCCCCACGAACTCCAGAATAATAATGGATTGTCTCAACGTTTCCCGGAAAGATAGGATAGAGAAAACAAACCAGGACTAAAAAATTTGGGCGAATTGTTTATTTCCATGGCAATAGTGTTATCAGCCAAACCAACTAATTGTTCACATTTCCTTCCCCGTGCCATAGGCGAACTAGGAAAAGTGCTGAATAAAGGAATGTTCTCTAAATGAAAAATAAGAAATAATATTTCCATAAGCGTGCTCAATGGTTGACGCAGTGTTGGTGTGGGAGAGTTTATATTTTAGGGCTCGCCCTTGCTCTAAAATACAAACTGATCCACACTAACCATGCTTCAAATAGCCATTGATCACGCCTATGAAAACGTCATTTCTGTAATATTGCACTACTTAAATTGATTATCAACAAAGATTACAACGAAAGGTTGAAAAATATTGTAAACTTCTCCCCTTTTTCGAAAAGTCACTTCTCCCCGTCTCAGTTAGCAACGTGCCAATATCAGTGGATGAGTTTATCTGGGCCCTCAAATTGGGTTGGGGGGGGGGGGTGTGTTATATCAGATGAAACAGTATGTTAGAAACAACAGTAAACTTGAGACAGATATTTCATCTTGTAATTTAATGTTTTATTTTTTCGATACTACGAAAGCAGGCGACATTTACATTATTCCTTATTCCTTACCCGTCTTGTAAAATAGAATCTCGCAGATGAACACCTGTACTTGTCAACATCGCGTGTGAATAGTTTCAAAACATTCCCCATACAGGTACGATAAACAGGGTGTAATAGGCACAAGCGTTATAGATTATATTGTTCGGAATGTTTGTCTATGTTCATCCTCCAATTAGAGCAAAACTTACAATTCGAAATAAAATGAACTAGCACGAACAGCATTTTGGGGAGATATTCTGATTTAAAATGAGTGTCCCTCTCTATAGACTGTGAGAAAGATAGACAACGTTTTAGGAGAAGTGTCATTATGAAATGCAAGCGTCTAGTCCGTCATTCATAATTCAGCCGTCGTCCATTAAAGAATATCCGCGTCCATAATCCAAAGACCTATTCCATATCCATATAACAGTATTAGCACCAAATTCAAAAAGACAATCATAGTATACTTAAACATAGGCTAGTTTTCTGCAAGAGAGAAGCGGTCAACAGTTTTCACTGATGCCGACCAGACATCATGACGTTCCAAAAATATAAAATCCGTATCGCTAATCGGTATTCTTAATCCATAATAATCGTTGTAAAGTCGTTATCTAGAGAATGAATAATGTATCTCAGTCACGCTTTGATTGTGACTGTTCATATAAGCACCATGAGGATCTTGAAGTACATGGGTTCATACGGCCCCTAGCCCCGGGTCAAGCGGAATTAGACGCAAGTTACGAAACGTAACGTCATAGATCTTGCACGCTACGTTCGTATTTTGCTATCAGCATGCGATATGTATCGCCAAATTTGAGAAACTTTGAGTGGAGGCGCTTGGTGGAATAGCCCTGTTTTATAAGTTTCTGCAACAATGTTTTGTGACGTTGATTAAAATCGTCACATTTAACACAGGATCTAGCAAATGCTACTAGGCGAGATATGTATACGTCATATGCAGGTCCCACTGAAATATTACTGTCCAGAAAGGGATAGTTTACGATGTCGAAATTGTAATCATCTCTTTTGTCATAAAGTCGACGAGAGAGAATGCCCGCTTCATTTTTGCAGAAATATAGATCTAAATATGATGTGCCTGTAGGGCTATCTGTAGTTTCCTTCAAATCCACTGAAGGTGGATATATATCCTTCACTGCGTCATTTATATAGCGATTATCCACAGCAAGAAGATCGTCTATATAGCGTTTGGTGAATGAGAATAAACGGACTTTGAATTGATCGATTTTTGAAAGCGCTTGCATATAGTCATATTCATAAGAGAACAGATACATGTCAGCTAACAGAGGTGCACAATTCGTACCCATTGGAATACCTATATGCTGCTGATATATTGTATTGCCAAATTTTACATAGATATTTTTAATGAGAAATTCAAGCAACTCTATAAACATAGAAACATCCTATGAATGATATCTCTTGTATGTAGTATAGCTAAAGAATGCTTTATTGCTTCCGACATCAATATATCTACCATCAGTTTTCTTGAACACAGATACTATTAATGAACTTAGACGGCCAATAAGGTCCTGATGAGGGATTGTAGTATAGAGAGTCGAGAAATCCCATGTGGATACATGTCTGTACGGTATGTGACCTTTAGCATCAAGTTCTTCCGTAAGACATTTTGAGTTTTTCAATATCCACATACATTCAACATCAGAGTTTTTAGAAATAGTGGCGCAATACTTTTCCCAAAATGCTTTTACCCCCTGAAGGGCTCGCGTCAATATGGTTGAAAGAAGCTTGGTGGTGCAGCTTCTAGAACCAGCTATGAATATAGCTTTGTATTGTGATTTATGCATTTTGAGATTCCAGTATACTTTTTGGTATGTCGTTATGATTGGTTGGAAGACAAATACCTCTTTCCCTGAGAAAAGTTTTGTGATTGTTAAATAAATCTTTCAGAGTAAATGAAGGTTGGGAGAAAGTAGACGTTTTGATGATGATATGTTTACACTCAATTCTTTAACCAGCACCTGGTAATAATAATATTTACATATGAATATTATATTATTTGGAGCTTTGTCTGCTGGGACTAAGACGAATTTACTCTGGATTTACGAATTTTGCTTGGGGAAGAGCACTTCTGTCAATATGGCGGATTGTTTCAACGACCTTGCTTTTGGTGAGGTCCAGCCAATCAGCGAGTACTGTAAGTTCAACTTTTTCTCGCTTAGACCAATCAATAACGTACTGTTCCAATGCAGACAGGACTATCTTCTGGTCGGCCTTCAGATGTATTCTTCTGGGCTCTCTATATTTAGGTCCTTTCATCAGGAGTAATTCCAGGTCCTTATCTCTCACCACATCAAGGTCACCAGTCACAACATGTTTGCATGGTGTATAGATAAAGTTCGATGATTCGCAATCACAACTATAGCCTCCTGACGTGTATAAGTTCCAGTCAAACTCCTTGACAGCATTGTAGTAATTGAATATTTTGGTGGCGATAGATTTAGTATAATTATATGAAATGCAAAGAGGTTTTATGAACTTAAAATAGTTTGGTACAGTGTTGCGTACCTCTGGATCATTTAGGATTCCAGGTAATTAATAATGTCCAGTGTTTTATCTAAGTAGTTGAGTTTCAAGAAAAGCCGGTCTTGAGATGTTTCGATTATGTTCACTGGACCAACCGAAAATACGCTATATCTTGACATACTTTGCTGATTTTTGGTGGTATTATATTTCCAGAAGATGCAGATTGTTGTATAGCTCTGACTATTTGATCTAAAGCTCTCAGAGGTAACGCATACAGAACTGTACGTAAGCTATGTATACTATTGGGTGTGTTAGTTAAACACACTAAGTAATTTAAAGTGATATGATCGTGAATCATCGAACTATTAAACTTTCGCCAACCATGGCTGCGATGTCTCCGTTGATGAGGTTTAAATAACTGGGTAATGTTGGATCTATTTCAACGGCGGTTTGTAGCATTGCCGAACCCACTGACATTATCATTTAAACCAAACGGAAACACCGACCCAAGTTCTAGCATCCAGAATAATTCCCGCTCTCGGATTTTTCTCTCAGATCCAAAGGGGGAATCCTTGGTAGATGGATAGACGACGTCTGTGATGTGAATACTAAAGATATCCCAGCCATGGTTGGGTCCAGAAAAATGCTCACCTATGAGCAATTGTTTTTTCCTAACGGACTTTCTGTGACCTTTCACCCTAAGATGGAGTCTTTGTGTGGTCTTGCCAACATACTGTTGACCACACTTCTTACAGGAAACTAAATAAATGCAGTTTGTAGTAGAATAATTAAGATCAACATACGAGTTAACAGAATATGAGTTACCAGTTAGCGCTGAACTAAATGAAGCTGAAGTATTAAAGAGTGGACACGTGAGACATCCACGATCCGCAAAGAAACATCCCATGAATGATATCTCTTGTATGTAGTAGAGCTAAAGAATGCTTTATGGCTTCCGACATCAATATATCTACGATCAGTTTTCTTGAACGCAGATACTTTTAATGAATTTAGACGGTCAATAAGGTCCTGATGAGGGATTGTAGTATAGAGAGTCGAGAAAAATCCCATGTGGATACATGTCTGTACGGTATGTGACCTTTATAGCATCAAGTTCTTCTGTAAGACATTTTGAGTTTTTCAATATCCACATACATTTAACGCCAGAGCTTTTAGAAATAGTGCGCAACATATAATGTGGCATAAAATGTGTTGTTCTAAATGTTTGCCAATCAACAAATGTTATCTCTGGCAGACGTTCCCTCAAATTCCTCAAGTCTATCACTCTGAAAGGACAACTAGGACATACAGCGCTTTGAAGAAATATGATTGTAAGATAAGTATTGTGAACAACGGTTCTGTCGTGAAATTAAATATATATATCGTTATGAAATCAATGGCAGTTTTGTAATACAAATTTACTCTTTGTGATTCATGTATATTTTATGTTGGAATACAGAAAAATGGGTCAGTTGAACGACAGAATTTTATATGCTAAGGATTTCACCAAGTTGACCGAACAGTAGAGGCCAGCTTTCCTGTCTATGTCCCGAAATACATGATACAAACCCAATCTGTTTCCTCCAAACAGGATGCTAGTTCTGGATAGATTAAACTTGAAGCTCAGATCACTGGCGTTTGGTACACTTAATTAAATAATAAAAGAAACGCACATGGGCTCTTGAGAATGAACAAGCCACATTCGGATTGATAATGAGGAGAAGTATCCTATTCGTAATCGCCACTTCTTAACGGTAGCGTCTAGCCGTGGTTGGATAGTGTGAAATTTGTGAGTTACGTTAGTTGTTCAAGTATGAATGTAGCTAATTTTCAGGTAAGTCTCTAAGATCTGAGGTTTGAGAAACATTAAACTGTCAGTTTGATCTTTGTCGATATCTAACAACGAATACCACCATCTCTTTCCAACCACGTCTCGGTCTTGTACGGAAAATCTTCAGAAGCAACGTGAAGTCAAATCATAAAGGTAGTATGTATGGACCCTTCAGATGAGGTCACATCACAACCCGGTAATTTAATCAATTCGCAATATTGATATGATTTTTCCTTGATTATTATCCTGATTGGCCTATAATTATAACTATCGACCTCAATAGGTTTCTTGTTTGCCATAAGCGTGATGTATTCCTTAAACTTGATCACAATCGACATCTTTGGACTGGGGTAACAGGACAGACAATGTATTTCACAATATCCTGTTTTCTTTGAAAGCGGGGGAATGTGAATTTGATACATTTGTACTGACCAATGTCAAAAATGTCAGTACCTGGCATATCGTCTTCGATGCTTTCGCTCAAAATGTCGATTTCGTGTGTTTTTTGGTCCAAATGTGTGCCATGAAACTTCGCCCTTTCACCATGTTCACCTCAACTTTGTTTTCGGATACTTCGTCTTCCCTCATATATCCACACGCAAAAACGTACTTTACAATAATTTTAGATTTTTGGCGCACAGTGACATTGACCTTCGACCTAATAACAAGAACACGAAATAGGAGAAAAAAATTATCTTCATAGAATTTGAGAGGAATAGGTGAGTTCGTTGAAATGTAAAGGAATGAAATAGCGAAACTCGGATGGAAAAAAGCGATGAAGAGAAGGAGACGGTGTGGTCTGAAGGACTTTGCGAACTAAAGCCGACGTCGTCTAAAATATGCATGTGAATAGGTGCATTAGCCGTGTAAATATCAACGGCGTTGCCATTGTGTGTATATCTTTATCGTGTCGTGCAATATTCATTGATGTATCATTTGTTACTTTAAAGTTGAAGTAAACATATGCCAGAGTGAGTAGAATAATCAGGTGTATTCACTGAAGTTGAAGTTGAATGACGAAGCATAGAGATCGTTGTTTGCCAGGAGACTGCAAGATAAATACGTGTGGATATTTATTATCGATTTTTATCAAGTGTCATCCCGTCTCTAAAAACATATCATTGTGATCGACATATCCGAAATGCAAGCCGACAACATACTTCATACTCTTTGAATATATTGTGTGTTTTGGGATTATTCAACGCAGAACGTCTTATTTACTTAGAACCGTTGTTCTTCGGGATATCATTTATGCGGAATGCGCTTAATTGAAATATTCAAAAAGCAAGTACAATACAAATAGGAAAAATGCGCTCGTTAAACTGTCGGGATGCATCTTCAAGATCTCTTTGGTAGATACATCTATGGTAAATATCGGACCTTTGAATAGCAGATCTAGATCATCGCATCTCAGTAGAGCAAGCAACAATAATACGACAAGATTCAATTATCCTCCCCAGTTCAATAATCAAGACACGGATGTTGGAACATTTTACTTGATGACGGCTATACATATTAGTCTTTCAGTTTTATTTGTGGTTAATAATATGCTCCTTCTCTGTGCCACTCGTTTCTCAGAGATCGGCAAAGTCGACAAAAGATGTGCGATGAATTTGAACATTAGCAGAATACTCCTTGGGATATTGATGGTACCCATCCAGAAGACTCTCCTCGGATCAAACTGTGATCAGACAATGAATGGAGTATCGGTGTTATACCGGACTCGGTCTTCAACTCTTCGTTATTCTCGGATACCATCTTGCTAGGCTCTTCACAGAAATCATTCTGTGGATACCTTTGGAAAACTCGCTACAATCTGTCAGCACATAGCGGATTGTATTCGTTTTGGCAAGCGGTCGGGCATTTGTCACAGTGTATACTGTTAAGCCGACGGTAGTGTTCATATTACAACCAGAAGTTCACAACACGGGGAATCTGCGGTTGGTCCTCTTACCCTGGATATTTTATATTTAGCACAATCTATGGCGTCGTTTGTCTGATCTCACTTCTAGGCATCATAATCTCTGGACGTATCATGTGCGTTGCTTGCAGGCATGGCCGACAGGTTGCCAATACCGATCGGAAAAGCGAACTCGCGAGAAAATCGTTCAAATGTGCGCGGAATCAAAATCGACTGGGCCGTTTCCTGATGTACGTGTTCACCTGGTCTCTTCAGCTTGCATTGTTGTTATTGATGGTTCACCATTCAAGCGGAATTGAAGGTTGGGATCTCAACTCATATTTCCTTTTATATTGTGCCGGGTTGTGGCTTTACTCTCTAATTTTCTGGCAAAATGAAGCTCTCAAGACGGGGATGCTTAAGTCCTGTGCAGTGGTGAAGATAAAAAAAAATGAAAAACTGGGACGAAATAGGTAATGTGAAATGATCCCAAACCCCCTTGACCAATCTCAACAGTAGATTCGATTATTGGAGACAATATCATAGAAACATAGAACCTGTGTTCGCTTACACTTCTCAAAATCCACTTTGGGTCAGACGATCCTTATACTTCTTGATCCCCCGCTGACTCAGACTCGCGCCTTTGCAGCTCTTGACCACGGACAGATACCTATGTAGATACATACATTCACAGATTGTTGCGGCACGAATATTATGGTATCGATAGTATAGCCCTTTCTTCTAAAGATGAAACCGTGTCAGGGCAAAACAAGCCTTCGGAAAAAAAACAACTTTGTGTATTCTTTGTTGGACATCCTCGGCTTTCGGCTCAACTTAGTAAATATTTCTTTACACATCGGTTTATCCAGTTTTGGAACAGTTTGCCACACCTGATAGTGTCGGCACCATCTGTGAATGCGTTTAAGTTCCATCTTAATCATGAGTGTAAACACTTGGACCTCTACTTTGTTCTTGACCCTCTACTTTTCCTGATATATATTAACGATATATTAACATGTCTGAAATGTAATATACGCCTACACGCCGATGATACTTCTCTGTACATCATGGTGGGCAACCCAGTAATATCTGGCCAGTTGTTAAATTCTGACTTAAAAAAAATATCTGGGTGGCGAGATTGTGGCTTGTCGAGTTTAATTAGTCCAACTAAAACTGAATCAATGCTATTCTCACGCTAGACTAACTCATCTGATCATCCGCCGTTGAAATTAGACGAAACTATACGGGAGCAAGTAAAATACCATAAACATCTTAGTATAACTTTTAACCCGACTGGAAGCTCGAAGTTGCGTATTGAGCCGATGGAGAAAAAAGATCGTGCCTATGATAAACTGTTTGCGAAGTGTTAAATATAAATGAAGTAGGAAAAACCTATTGTATAAAGCATTCATATTAGAATGTGTTGACGTCATTTGGGACAACTGCGCTCAATATCAATGTAAAATCTTAGAAAACCTATACTTAGATGTCAGAAGAACAATCTGTGGTTCAACGCGAGGGTTGAGCCACGATTTAATATATGAAGAAACAGGATTCACATCATTAGCAGTGCGTAGAAACCGAAACAAACTAAAACTTATGTATAATATATAGTAAATCGCTAACCTATGCTTTATCATCTACTGCCCCAACAGGCTTAACGAATCACCTAGGTTCTTTCAACTGCCCCTAGGATCAAGTAAATTCAGGTGAATTGAACATGTCTTCATTCGAAAGAAAGGAAAATTAATGGCTGTAACACTCAAATAAGTTTTCCAAATTCAGATAGAGACCGTGTCTTATTCGGCAGAATAAATGGATGTCATTGACTCAGTCCATTTAGTGTATTGGCATAAACATTATGTGTGGACTCCTCTTTCAGACAAGAAGAAGAATACTTCTCCTCCAGAGAGCATGAACAATTAGATTCTTCAGATGTTGTGACCATATAGCTGTGAATTCACTGAGAATCTGAGAAACTTTGGTATTAATTGTACAGTGAGGATTGTTGTTTGTTTTAGGTATTTATTAAGTAACCGAGTCTGGAAAACATGAAAGAGTTTTGGGGAATTTGAGGCCGAATTTGCAGTCCCCTTAGCCTATGCTAAGTATATGGGCATGGTAGGTGCATTAAAGGGACATATTTTGTAAGCATTTAAGAAAGTCTAACAATATATTGTTTGACAACGATTGGTTGGTGATGTGTTTATAATGTGTAATAATGTGATGTGTACATATGTATATAACACCACAAACATTAAAAGAAAAGAAAAGAGATTTGATTAAAGATTAACAGATTTGTAATCTAGTGTTTGATATTTGATATTAGAGATGTCTGTTATTTGGTTATTTGTCGCTATATAGCTGTAATATTGCTGGACGCGATCATGGTGACGTCAGATCAAATTTTCTCCCTATCCCTCTCTCTCTATTCAAATTCACCGCCAAAAAGGAGTTGTTCGCGTTACATGAATAGTTGTGTCGCTTTATCGATCAATTTTAGGATGGAAACAACAGCTAAATTTTAGACAGAAATTTCTTATAAATTGAATGGCTTTTTTATTTGATTGCATGAAGGCAGGCGACATTTAGGTCATTTCTCATCCGCCTTGTAAAATAAAATTTACCAAGTGAACACATCGAATGGCTTTTTTATTTGATTGCATGAAGGCAGGCGACATTTAGGTCATTCCCCACCCGCCTTGTAAAATAAAATTTACCAAATGAACACATCGATTGTCAGTATCGCGCGAGTAGATTTCACATGGATGAAATCTATCATTCGGAATGAGTGTCCGCGTTTGACAAAATTTTCAACAAAATTGATCAAACGAATGTATAATTACCAAATATTTAGCTGCGCCTCCATATTTGGCTCCAAATTGAAGGTGCTGAACTGGCCCAAGCATACACTTGAGAAAAAGCCATATGTAATTGATTACCTTGGTCTCACGCGATCATTTCTTCTAAAATGAGGTAAAAATTGATCACATCGATAAAATATATCGCAGGAATTATCATGCTGATATCTTTATTTCAACAGGTAGGTTATTTTCGCGCATCAAGAAAACTGACGACAGCCATTGGGCATTCAGCAATACCAAATATGACCATGGTCGCCCGACTCTCGCGGCGAAATTTGCACTAAATTTACCCTACACCCCGTCTTTTTGCAGAGACCACGATTTGACCCCACTATCTGTCTCATCTTTGCGAATTGAGAGCTGGGTTGTTGCAAAACTTCACGTCACTTTAACGCCATGAACTCCAAATGTCATTGTCGAAATTTTTCATTTATTTTTTTACTTTTTTGCGCTGAAATATTTAACTCAATACAACTTTTTTCTGTTCAAATGTAATAATTGGATGTCCTTTGTGGAAGAAAAAAATGAACAAACATTCTACGCAAAAGGAAAACGGAAAGCTTTAAGACAGACAATATAATATGTATATCAGTGATATATAAAGTCAATAAAAGTACCATATTGGCGATTAACATGCCCAATAGCTTTACATCAAATTGTTTGCCTCGTTGATAGAAGGTATAGTAATTTAGCGCTCTCTTAAACTTTCCGCGGTGTCGCCAGAATGAATAAAAATCGAGAACCGAGACTTTGCAAGGTTTTAGAATATTAAATTGGGATAATTTTGAGCTCGCTTCCGAAATTCTAGTGATTAACCGTCATACTTTAATTCAAAATAGCGCTCATGTGGGGGCATCCAAAAATCGCGCTTTTTCAGGTTGTTCATTTAAAAGGCGTTATTCTTAGCTCAATGTGCAAATTTGTTACCACCAAGGGATCTCACATCAGAGTTTATGGCCTCACGCATATTTTGAATATATTTGCATAATTTTCAGCTTAAAATATGATGCCTTAATTCAATATGGCGGACATGTGGGGTTATCTGAAAATCACACTTGTTCATGTTTTTCCTATAGTTGAAGGCATTCTTCTTAGCTCAATGTGCACATTTATTAAGACTGAGGGGTCTTTAAGCATAGCATAACATATTATTCCCATTTTGATCCTATTCACATATTCCTGAAATCAAGATTTGATGATCAAATTCAAAATCGCGGCCATATGCAGTCATCTGGAAATCATACGTTTTCATGTTGCTCGTATAATTCAAGGCATTATTCTTGGCTCGTTGTGAAAAGTTTGTCATGGTATTGTAGTTTATTATTAGACATTGTGGATGTTTCTAGAATATAGAGCTGACGCAAGCTTGTTTACGTATTATTATGTGGGTCAGTCCCTTGGAGCTTTCTGGAAGGCTGTTGTAAATTGTATCTTGGTCAGATGATGCGATAACGCTGTGTATTCTAGAAGCTTCTTGATTGGGTAGAATGATCTGGAATGCCTCATAGAGTATAAATAGCGCGTTCAGTCAGTCATTCAGGAGGGAATTCAAACTGGCTTTTATATGGGTCTGTTATGCTGAGTATGTTACCTTTGCCTGTAAATACGGACTGCTGGATTACTTACTCCTGTGTATTGACAGTTGTCTGCTGCATGGTCTACGCTATTTGTTGACATCATCGGATATTGGACATTTACTGGGACTGTGTTGGATTACCATTATACAGAAGAGTGATTTGTGTGCGTCAACAAGGACTGTAAAGTGCACATCGGTATAGCATTGAACAGTAAGACTATATTTCACACATGTATTTGTTGTATTAACCTTACTTAAATTGTATATGATTTTAGTATTGTAAATAAATATTTGAATGTTAATTCTTCACTTCACACATCTTTCTGTTTCGTTTTGTTTACGTAACAAGTTACCAAAACTGAATAATATCCAGGCGTAGCCCAGTATCTTACGCCCATTATGAGTCTATTTGCTTTTCTCCAAGCTTAAGATATGCTGGTAAAATTCAAAATGGCCGTCATATGGGGTCATCTGAAAATCATACTTTTTTCATCGTGCTCATATAGCCAAAGGCATTCTTCTTAGCTCATAGCGCAAATGTATCAAAAATGAGAGATATCTAAGCATAGCCTGACAGCTCAGCGCGCAAATTGCATTTCAGATTGTTTTGAGATCTGTGACACTGAGCTCAAAATAATATTAATTAATAATAATATTTTATTTACTGAATAAATTAACGGGGTACACTTTTATGCTGTCTGTCGTATAAAAGCTTTTATGCAAGTACTATACTGCAACAGAAACAGTTAAGGACGTCAGTCTGTTACCCTGCAAACAGTGGCTATTAACCCTACCTGGCATGGGGGGCACTTTCCGCCCCCCCCCCCTTTGTTTTTTTGCTCGTATCTTCGGAACGACAAAAAATTGAGAGTTGAAACTCCGAGACTTTTCCGATTATCATATTGTGGTCATTTTGAGCCTATTTGCATGCCCCCCGAACAGAGGATCATGGGTAAATTCAAAATGGCGGCCATGGGGGTTACCAGAAAAGTGATGTTTTCGTCATATTTCTTCAAAAATTACACAAAAATTCAGCATGTTGATTCAACGCGAATCTATGCATTTTACTGAAATCATATGTCTTAGCATCACCAACCCCCCCCCGGATTTTCCCCCCTCCCTCCCTTCCCCCAATAACCCTACCAGTCCTGGGGGAGGGGGTGGGGAGGCAAAATGTCCCCTACCAAACTTTCTGCAATATCTCCGGAACGCCAAGAAAATGGAGAGCTGAAACTTCGCGACGTTATAGTTTATCATGTTGGGGTCATTTTGAGCCTATTTGCATAACCTCACAAGCAGAGGATCATGGGTAAATTCAAAATGGCGGCCATGTCGGGTTCCAGAAAAAGTGATGTTTTCGTCATATTTCTTCAAAATTTTTGCTTTTCTGTGTAGGAAAGTGGGTAAAACTTATTTTATTTCATATCAGATTATTATTTACTAATTTATCATTCAGTTTTTGCGAAGAAAAAACTAAAATAAAAAAATCGAAGATTTTGACAAAAAAATCGTCCAAAAATGCTCCTTTTGAAAATGACGTCACAGTGACGTCATCATGGCGGCCATCTTGATTATTTTTACATTTTCTTGTAGAGCTTGACCCAAAGATATAGTGTGGTAAGTTTCAGCCCTCTAGCCTTAGCGATAGCGAAAATATATAGGGGGGAGGCACTTTCCGCTCCCCCCCCAGGTATATTAGCACAGCTAAGGCACGCGGGATAATGAGGCGGTATGCAACATAGGGTATGAGTCTGTCAGTCAAGAAAAAAATAATAAGTTGCATCGTTTGATACATCATGGCCCACATACAGGTTGGTAAAGTTTCAGATCTCTATTCGAGAAGCTGAGCCAGATTCTGGAGCCAAATCTCCGTCTCTGCAGAAAACAATTCACATTTAGTAGATTTTGCCGAAAAAGAGGGTACGGGTAACTTGATGGCGTATTTCGCCACAAGAATCGGATGATCATGGTCATATTTGGCATTGCTGACTGCCCAATGGCTGCCGTCAGTTGTCTGGATGCAGGCAAATAACCTACCCGTTGAAATACATATATCAGCGAGATAAATCTAGCGATATTTTTTTTTATGGATTTGAGCAATTTTAACAAGATTTTGGAAGAAATAATCGCGTGAGACCAATGTAATCAATTACGTATGGCTTTTTCTCAAGTGTGTGCCTGGACCAGTTCAGCACATTCAGTTTGGTGTCAAATATGGAGGCGCATTTAGATATTTGGTAATTATACATTTAGTACATTTTACATTTTAGTATAGCGAACTCGCGCGAGTAATTTACTGTATACCATACAGTAAAGTGTGCTTATCTACAGTAAGTTACTGTAAAACTTACATTAACGGGTGTATTTCGCATATATTCCTTTACATTTTACAGTAAATTGATGGCAACTTTGCTGCACTAAAACTACAATAATTTACTTTAAAATTTACCATAAAACTTGTCTGACGAGAACGACACTCGATAAGAGACGAACCTGTTCCGCAGGCTATTATTTCTTACTAACATAGTGTACATATAGACCAATTAAGAACGCGTTTTATCTCCCTTACTCCATCAGGAGCGTATTGGTGCAGAGATCTAGTAGGTACCAAAGGCCCTCACAATTAGTTTTAGTAAACTGGATTTGAAGAAATCTACAGATAGCCCTACAGGCACATCATATTTAGACCTATATCTCTATAAAAATGAAGCGGGCCGTCTCTCTCGTCGACTTTATGACAAAAGAGATGCTTACAATTTCGACATCGTAAACTATCCCTTTCTGGACAGTAATATTCCAGTCGGACCTGTATATGGCGTATGCATATCTCGCCTAGTAGCATTTGCTAGATCCTGTCTTAAATGTGACGATTTTAATCAACGTCACAAAATATTGTTGCAGAAACTTATAAAACAGGGCTATACCACCAAGCGCCTCCACTCAAAGTTTCTCAAATTTGGCGATACATATCGCATGCTGATAGCAAAATACGAGCGTAGCGTGCAAGATCTATGGCTTTACGTTTCGTAACTTGTGTCCAATTCCGCTTAACCGGGAGCAAGGGACCGTATGAACCCATGCATTTCAAGATCCTCACGGTGCTCATATGAACAGTCACAATCAAAGCGTGACTGAGATACATCATTCTGTAGATGACGACTTTACAACGAATATTATGGATTACGAATACTGATCAGCGATACGGATTTGATATTTTTGGAACATCATGATGTCTTGCCGGCTTCATTGAAAATTGTTGACCGCTTCTGTCTTGCAGGAAACTAGCCATTGTTTATGTATACTATGATTGTCTTTTTGAATTTGGTGGTAATACTGTTACATGGAAGACGGAATAGGTCTTCGGATTATGAACGCGGATATTCCTTTATGGACGACGGCTGAATTATGAATGACGGACCAAACGCTTGTAATTTGTTAAAAGTGAAACTGGGGCGACGACTTCCCGGAAGCGGTGTTTCATACCGTCAACCTTTAAGGGCGGCAGTTATTCAGGGGGAGATCCTACACTTTCCGGAAAGGAGTTATAATCTCTGATATACATGTGCGATATGATGTGTAATATGTGCACAATATTCATCTATTTTTCAATTGCCCGACCGTTTATATTATTGCCTATTTCAAATCCATTTCAGGTCATTAATCAATAGTATTTGTAAGAGCTCATTTATTTCATTTTTTGATGTGTGAGATGTTTAAATTGCCGTTCTAATGCTGTAGAGTCGTGTGTATTACAATTAGATGATTGATTGGAAATCATCGGCAGTTTAGTTAAAACGATATATAAATTTGCATTCTGTGATCATGTATATTTTATGTTGGAATGAAGAAAGATAGGTTAGTTAAGTTGAAGGTCAGAATTGTCTATGCTATATTCACCAAGTCGACCGAACTGTAGAACTGTGTATGTCCTGAAATACGCAATCATAATCTAATCTGTTTCCTTCAAACATGATACTTGTTCTGGTTAGATTATCAATGAAGGCCAGTTCAGGGAGTTTGGTACACGTTATTAAATAATAAAACAAATAAACATTTGTCACACAGGAATTGATAATGAGGATAGGTATCCTATATGAACACCCCACTTGTTAACGGTAGCATCTAACCGTGGTTAGATAGAGTAAATCTTGAGAATTAGTTGAGTTGTTCAAGTGTTTTTTTTGTGCAGCTTCAGATAATATGAATGTAGATAATGTACATGCAAGTCTCTAAGATCCGAGAGTCAAGAAACATTTTGCATCTGGCTTCTGGCAACTACTTTACCATTTGACATTAGATTTTCATGTTGCTGTATTTCAGTGTGAAGGCTAAGAATGCCCGGTGGCTTCGGCTCCTACCTTTTAACCCAGCTAGAATACTTTTCTCGACATCGGATATAAGAGTCTCCCCTTAGTTGCAATAGAAAAGGATATGAAAAGAGACACTAATCCCCAGAACACTCTTAGCCATCACAACGGTATCTAATAATGAATAACACCAATTTGTTTCAAACAACGTCTCGGTCTTGTATGGAAATCTTCAGAGAAAGGATGAAGTCCAATCTCGGGAACGTTCCAATGAAGGTTGTATGTAATGTACACTTCAGATGAGATTATATAACAAGCCCTGGAATCTAGTAAATACAATTCGCAATATGGACATGGTTTTCAGTCGTTTCATTGACCAAACAAGACGAATTTATTTCTGATCTCGTTTATCTCGCACAAGATTTAGGCAGCTTCGATGTAACATAATATTTCTGTGATCACACCATCTTTGTGATGTAGAACTCTTCAGTAAACTATTATATGAGTGTACCATATATAAAAAGAACCCTAGTGACATTATGGACTACGTCATTAAAACGAAATGTAAGTCAGGTTTCACGGAGTTGCTGGCAGTCATTGACATTGACCGTGGACGTTTTGACATTCAGCCTTAATATGCGACTCATCGCGTCACACTAATGCATCCAATCACAAAAATGTGATTTTCCATGTGTTCCTTGTTTATTATCCTGATTGGCCTATAACTTATGGACCTCGAGGTTTCTTGTTTGCCATAAGCGTGAGGTATTCTTTAAACTTGATCACAATCCTTGGACTGGAGTAATAGGACAGACAATATTTTCAACAATATCCTTTTTTTTAGGGGGTGAGGAAATGTGAATTTATCTTTGATTTCTTTGTCCTTTGGCAATTTTATTACCTGGCGTATTAAATGAAAAGGAGGAAAATGAGGCAAAAAAAAGGAGACTGTTTCGTCTAGAGGAATGTGTAGTGGAATAATTGTTTGTGACACAGGTTATGGTAATATGTGCATTAGCCGTGTAAATATCAACAGCGTTTTCTCTGTGTGTACATCATTATAAAGTCGTATATTATTTATTTGATGTAAAATTTTTGGAACGGTCAAACTATTACCTTAAATGCGAAGTAAACAGATATGACAGTGTGGGCAAAATCTTCAGCAAAACCAATAACGAAACGTTGAAAGCGTTATTTGTCAGAAGACTGCTTTTACCACAAGACAAATACGTGTGGATGATTACTATTGATTTGTATCCAGTATTATCTGAAAACACATCATTGCGGTCGACATATACGAAAATATAAGCCGAGAATATTTCAATTCATACTCTTGAAATATATTGTGTGCTCTGGGATTGTTCACCGCAGAACGTCATAATTAGTCAGAACCGTTTCTTCGGGGTATCATATCAATGCGGAATGTGCTCAATTGAAAGTCTCAAAATGGGTCTTCAAGAAGTAAAACGCAAATAGGAATGTGTGTTCGGTAATTAGAAAATTGTCAGGATCCATCTACAACATATTTTTTGTAAATAGATCTTTAGCAAATATTGAACCTTTGGATAGCAAATCTTGACAATCCTATATCATTATGGAAAACAACCGAACCACAAGTTTAAATTATACTGCCAGGTGCAATAATCAAGAGCCGGATGTTGGAACATTATACTGGTTGACTGTTTTCCATATTATTCTCTCGGTTTTAATTGTGGTTAATAATATGCTTCTTCTCTGCGCCACAAGTTTTTCAGAAGGTGGCAAAGTCTTCAAGATATGTGCGATGAATTTGAACATTGGCGGCATACTCCTCGGGATATTGATGGTACCTATCCAGCAGATTCTCCTCGGATCAAACTGTGAATGGAATAATTCGGTGTTATATCGGACTCGGTCTTCAACTCTTCGTTATTCTCGGGTATTATGTCGCTCGGTTCTTCGCAGAAATCATTGTGTGGATACCTCTGGAAAAGCCGCTCCACTCTTTCAGCACAAAACCGTTTTTTTTTCGTGTTGGTAGGCGGTTGGGCATTTGTCACAGGGTATACTGTTTCGCCGACGACAGTGTTTATGTTACGACCGGAAATTGGCACCCCCACAATACGGAGAATCTGCGGTTGGTCTGCTTATCCTGGATATTTTATATATATAACAATCTATGGCGTCCTTTGTCTGATATCACTTCTAGGTATCACAGCCAATGGACGTATCAGTCGCATTGCTTGCAGGCATGGACGTCAGGTTGCGAATACGAAAATCGATCGGAAAAGCGAAACCGCTGGAACATCTTTCAAATGTGCACCAGATCGAACTCGTCTGTGCGGTTTCCTGATGTACATGTTTACTTGGCTTCTTCAGATTATATTCTTGTTATTGATGCTTCATCATTCTAGCCGAATTGAAGGTTGGGAGCACAACACATATTTCCTGTTATTTTGTACCAGCTTGTGGCTTTACCGTCTAATTTACTGGCAAAATGAAGCTCTCAAGACCGGAATGCTTAAGGCCTGGACAGTGATGAAAATAAAACTTGAACGAAATCGGTAATGTGAAATGATCTCAAACCGCCTTGACCAATCTCATCAATAGATTCGATCACTTACGGCTTTGG
>JAVTVY010051853.1:0-25773 GCA_036873755.1 Hanleya hanleyi
GTTTGTGCACAGTCATACGCCTTCACCCACTGATCATAGATATAATTAGGAGCTAAGTAGTTCCGTACATCCAGGAAATGAAGTGATGTGGTAGTGAGGGCCATATGATTATTGATCTTCTTGATGACGGACTTGATGGTATTCGACTGGGCCAAGTAGGGGTAGAGAAATTGCTTCACCATGTTCAAGTCATATCGCCCCGAGTTGAAACCCAGCACCGGTAACTGGCCTAGATATTGTAGGAAGCGCACTTTCAATTTCTCCGCATACGGTTTCGGTAAAGGCACATCCTGCGACTGCATGGGCTCCGGCTGCGACTCGGGCTCGGACTCGGACTCTTCATCGTCACTAAACGCTACACCCGGTATAGGAATGCGATCGTCCAGCTGGTCCAGTACGTCCTGGAACTTGGACACCAACAATTCCGTACTGGCCGCACTGACTTCCTCTAAATAGCCCATCATGCGGCTGATCAACTCATGGGAATCCCTGGTAGACACGAAACAGACCGGTGCAGCGTCATAGCCAGGTACGTTGCTGGAAATGCTGACACTCAGGGGAATATGGCGCTGCGTCCACTGCGTTTTCGCTGAAAACATGTCCATGGGCTCCAACAAGGCCTCAAAATCGTAACACGGCCGGTAGGGAAAATAACGGTCCGCCTCCGGTATGATGAAACCCTCATCGGCCAGTTCCTCGAAAATAGTAGGCGTATTATGATACACACCACCCGGAAATTTTCGCTTCACACTGTTGTCACAAATCTTCTCGTGTCGATGTAAGTCGGTAGAGTGTTTGAACACCCGATGGCATTGGGCACAACTGTAAGACTGGGCGTACTGGCTCATATTGTGGATCAGCGAAAAATGACTCACACCATTGGAGTCGAAGACATTGACTTTCATCGTAGAAGCGTACCGTTCTGTTGAACGACGAACCAATTCAGCCACAAATGTATCCTCCTGGCATTGTAATCGGTATACAAAGATATTGATGTTGAACAGTGTTTCCACATCATCCAAATTCTTGAACGGGACTCCACGGAAGTGCCGCTCATCCAAGTCTTGCTGCTCTAAGTACTGTTCCCAATAGCCATTGGCCACTATGTCACAAGCCTGGGGATGACACTCGTCCAGATGCACGGCCAAACATCGAAACAGACATTTCCGGTCTTTGTAGGGTGCATGATTCCTGCCGTTAATGCATACATGCCTTTTCGATGATGAAGCCAAGGGGGTAGTAGTACAGGAGCACCGATAGGATGATCTCTCATTTTTGTGACGAAAAATGTGACGTTGGTCACCATTTCCACAAGCCATTGGGTATTGGGGCGTTGCAATCGGGCCCATTCCAATGGGTCCAACGTAGTCAATTGGTCGATGAGTGGCTCCAGGGAAATCGCATCCGTCACCGTGATTGGCTGGTCAAACACATAGGTATTATTGCTGGGATAATAATACCGCAGCTGATCCGTGTCCTTGTGCCGTAAAATGTACCCGAATGTGAGATTTAACTTGAAGGCTGTGACCTGGTCTGTGAAAATGTTCTCCGCATAAGAAGACAAATACGTAAGGTCCTGCAGTCGAAAGTTATACAAGTCCAATAGATGACGGTCACGGTGAAAACAATGGCGTATGGTAGCCCAGTGTCTCCCTCACACGCTCGTCTTCAGGCAAGACTTCAACCGGAGGTACTGCTGGGTCCCAGGGAAAATCTTCTCCACGTCTCATGCTTTCTATGCACGTCTAATACAAGCTGGTAGGCAAACAGGCAGGAAGGCAGGCAGGCTGGCTAGAGGTCAGGCAGACAAACAGGCAGGTAGGCAGGCAGGCTGGCTAGAGGTCAGGCAGGCAAACAGGCAGGTAGGCAGGCAGGCAGGTAGGCAGGCAGGCAGGCAGGCTGGTCAGGTGAGTCAGAGTAATCCGTAAGGTAGTGCAATGAATACACCCAACCCCTAAAAAATCATCCCCTTTTATACGTTTTTCTACCACAATGGCCGCCTAAAAACACAGCCATTTTCCAACATGGCCGCCTAAAAACACAGCCATTTTAAAAGATGGCCGCCTAAAAACACACCCATTTTAAAAGATGGCCGCCTAAAACACAGCCATTTTAAAACATGGCCGCCTAAAAACACAAACATTTTCCAACATGGCCGCCTAAAAACACAGCCATTTTAAAAGATGGCCGCCTAAAAACACAGCCATTTTAAAAGATGGCCGCCTAAAAACACAGCCATTTTCCAACATGGCCGCCTAAAACACGGCCATTTTCCAACATGGCCGCCTAAAAACACAGCCATTTTAAAAGATGGCCGTCTAGGAAAAACCCCAGTACATACACCCACAAGTCTAGACATGTATACTTTTAGCTGTATGAAGACAAATTCTAGACGGTCTGTAAAAGTTTGTGCAGGAGGGCTCTGTATCCTTAATTACATAATTATCCTGGAATGTACAAGCACATCAAGTTGTCTCCCTTGCGTACAAAGTGTACAGATGGCGCCACCATCGGAAGTTGTGACGTCATAGTTACATCCGGGTGAAAGGAAGATGAATATCTGTTATATATACTACTTACATAACACAGTACAAAACGTGATGGGATAATGAAATAGGAAATGCTAATTTTCCATCATTTGTTAGTGCATTTATCTACACTGCTATTACCAGGCAACTTGCCATTCTTAATACACACAATTCAGTATATTGTTATAGATATATGTAAACTGTGGCGTTTAACGTGTATCCTATTTCACATCCAAACATTTCATCACAGACCAAATCATGCAGGCTTCAAAAGGTCAAATTGCCACTGATGATGAAATATCCTACATCAACCAATTAAGTCAGCCGGTGCAATAACCCAGCAGAACATAGAAAGATCTGGTATCATCCTTCAGATTAGCCTGTGAGCAACAATGATAAAATTTACTGAGGGTGAAACAAAGCCGTCCTGCAAGCCACCCAAGGAATTTATCAGCTTGTGTTGGGACATTTTGTTGGTATCATGTAAGTTGTTTAGTAGTTTACTCATTCAAATCTCCATACCATATTTTCTGTTATTCAACAGACAAATTTCTTTACTGGTTTTAATTGTTTAAGTTTTACTGGGTTTCAACTGCTACAGATAGTAACATAGTACTGATACTGTAGAAATGGGTAGTGTGAATTTAATTATTCCATGTTTAGTACAATTTGTTCACATGAATGGTGGAATGTCTGGACTCTCAAATGAAAGTGTGTTATACATGAAAAGCTCAAGCATGTCAGGTTTGAGGAACAAACATAGTTGCAATTAAGATATCACCAAAGAAATTTCATGACAATTATTGAATCTAAGTAGGCCCCTACCTAACAAAATTAGCTTAATAAAAAAGGCCTTCTTGGCGTAAATTGTTTTCTTTTGAGAGAGAATGGTAATTTCTGGGTTAAGAATTTCCTGTATAAAGATAGGTTGTTCAAGGAGGCTTTGTTTTTGCCGCTGTTGTGTGCATCAAGGGTATGGAAACATGATATATGCACCCAGAGCCCTGATCTACAGCGGTATAAAACTCAACATCTGGCATTGACGGCATGTTTAAAGGGTCTTAATTTATTTTCTTTGGGTAGAATTTAACTAGATAAAGTAACTTTGATTGTACTTCTTGAATATCGACTATATATCACACTGGGATATAATTTAAACAAAAACATTACATGTGTAATTATGTCTAAATTTTTCTTGTCATTTCAAATTTTGATTCCTTGATTAAGGGATACAGAATCACTGCCACGGAGTGTGTTGGTGTGTCACAGAATCACTGCCACAGAGTGTGTTGGTGTGTCACAGATTCACATCAGCACAGTAACTGGTAAACTATTCATTCAATCCCATCACTTTTAATCTTCAACAAAATATTCAATACTGTTTTAATCGAAAATTTCTGGTGATTTTTGATGAAAATCTCTGGTGATTCTGACTTGGGCTGCATGTGCCCATCTTAATATAGGCAGGATTTCAACTTGGGGCTGGGGGGGGGGGGGATTGCCAAGAGCTCAGTGCCTGTCCTAATGCCTACCTTACTTCGTAGGTCCTGTGACGCATAGTCACACTGCCATGTATGAAATAGGAAATGCTAATTTTCCATCATTTGTTAGTGCATTTATCTACACCGCTATGCCAGCCTCAATACACACAATTCAGTATATTGTTATAGATATATGTAAACTGTGGCCTTTAACGTGTATCCTATTTCACATCCAAACATTTCATCACTGACCACATCAGGCTTCAAATTCAGGTCAAATTACCCACTGATGGTGAAATATCCTACATCAACCAATTAAGTCAGCCTGGTGCAATAACCCAGCAGAAGAAAGAAAGATGTGGTATCATCCTTCAGATTAGTCTGTGTGAGCAACAATGATAAAAGTTTACTGAGGGTGAAACAAAGCCATGACGGCATGTTTAAAGGGTCTTAATTTATTTTCTTTGAGTAGAATTTAGCTAGATAAAGTAACTTTTATCATGGTGTGAAAATATGAGCACATAGTTTGAGGTTTTTTTTGTACCTATTGAATATTGACTATATATCACACTGGAATATAATTTAAACAAAAAATTACATGTGTAAACAAATTATGTCGAAATTTTTCTTGTCATTTCAAATCATGATCCATTTTGATTCCTTGATTAGGGGATACAGAATCATTGCCACGGAGTGTGTTGGTGTGTCACAGCAATGCAATTCCGATTCACACAACGAAGCTGAGGTGGTTTAATGTTTATCAATGAAGAAAATCACCGACCAACCGTCATGGAATATAATGTGAAACAAGAAAACCGAAATATTACATTCATCAGTTTGCCGATACCCAAAATGTGTTGTCTCATATATCTAGATAACAACGTGATGTAGAGGCGCTATTTATTCGTCTTTGTACCGGTTATGCTCAGGAGAATGACATAGAATCATTATTATCTTGTGCAGAGAAGGTGTTGGTCTTGAGTTGAATTACCGTAAACTACATAAATGCTACCTTTCTACTATAGTACTATATATAAAAATTTGTTGTATTGTTGGGAAAATAATGTGATTCAAAAAGTTGTTTTGATCCTGGACAAGGGCACTGAAAACCATTAAAGAGATGTAAATATATTTTCACACGTAAAGCTTGAAATCTACTGAACCTTTATTATTCAATCTGTTTCCTTTAGTTAAAAAATTGTAAAATTAAATCGGCGATCGTTATTTAATTTTGGAATGAAGGCGCATTAGAAGACTGTTACCAACAAGTTCTGAGCTGACCTACTTTTGATGAAAATTCCTGGTGACGATTCTGACTTGGGCGGTGCCCATCTTAATATAGGCAGGATTTCAACTGGGGGTGGGGATTTCCAAGATTTCAGTTCGCGTTCGAGTCCTAATGCCTACTCTACTTCGTAGGTCCTGTGACGTTAGTCACACTGCTCATGTAGATACCGATACATTTTAAACCCGATCGACTTCCTCAGCTTCATGTCAGCTAAGTGACGAGTCGACCGGTTCTGCTGTTCCGGAAGAGAAGATCTTTTAAAATTGAATATATCCAAGATAGCTACCAATAGGCTTTTCTATATGTTATACAATTGGTCCTGTTGGTCCTAATCACCGTATGGAATTTCGATTCCATGGGTGCAGCGGTATAAACGTAAGACTTTATAAAGCTCTGACGGAAATATACTATCTACATATGGGGTAAGTGTAGGCTAGCAGCAAATCCTTGCCTTAAACCCGAATAATTCCCTATGTGGATGAGATATAAAACACTGAATATGAAACTAAGAACAACAAAAGTATACATTATCTTATATTTCAAGCCACGCTTCTTTCTAATACCCGAGGCGTATATGTATCTCTTCTATTGTCACCATTGAAACAGTACATGTATATTATACGTACCGAGCTCACTTGTCCTCCCGGTAGTTGCATGTAGTGCAGTGCGAGGACAGGTGCCCGTGTCATGCGGTATTCCGATAGTATATATATGTAGTCAAGTTAAATGTGGATATTGACCCAGATTGGTATTAAAATAGTTGTTTTATGCTATGGTACTACACAAACAATTACCTAGCTTCCGCAATATGATATACGTGGAGTGATATATACCCTCTTCATCTTCAAGTTCAGAGTACATGTAGTTCAAATATTGACTAGTTAAGAGGTTGATATATATAGCTGGCCTGCTCGAATATTCACCCCGTTGACTACTTATCTTTGTCTAGGACACATAGTCCGGCAGATATGTGTAATATTAGAAACCATTTGGTTAGTTTTTGGGTAGTTTGATTTAGGTGAACTTCATACTATATATTTGTATGTGCGTAAACATAGTCCATATCTGTGATATTCATTAATTCTTAACAATATACGAGCTATTATCTGTACAAATGTATTGATGTTGTGAGATACTGTGAATAAATTATTTTTTCATCTCAGAAGAAAAAATATTAGAAACTATTGTAGGCTACCTTTGGTGATGAAAGCATAAAACTGTCGAAACAATTACGATCAGGTTTTAAAACCTTCAATAGGGCCATCAACAGGGAACTATCAACAATGAATAGGATTTCACAGCTAGGCCGGGACTCTGGCTGCATTCTGTCATGGATGTGAAGTTAAAAGAAATATTCTAACCATGTAGATACCCCATTCCACCCGACATAGACAATAAGCGTTATCAGAACCTTTACGAAGAATTTCAGTAGTTACTTTGAATGCCTCACAGTCACGTCATCTTTCGACGAACAAAATGTTTGGGTCGATTATTGGGACAGTTTTACAAAACCTAATTTATTTCATAGATTTGCTTTGCAACACATTTGCTCATTTACTAGGTATTTCTGGTTGTTTTACACACAATCGAAGGAAAACGTGACGAGCGCTTTTTTTATGCACCCAATGACCGCCATTTTGAGTAACAATAGTATGTACATTTGACACCCTGAGTGGGTGAAAGATAAGCAGTCAAACATTCACCCAGACCGCGTGGATATATTCACGGTAGATGGAATAGTACTAGAGCGAAATATTATGATGCAAATATAGCAAGAACGTGTGCAAATAATATGATAATTCACCAAGACGGCCCTGTACGTAGTACAATGCATAGATTAGCGTTGATTATGCCATTCATAAAGAGTAGGTACAACTACCTTGGTTAAGGCAGCACAAGACATAATCATGGCAAACTTGTTAGTATCATTCATAGTATTGAAATCATTAAAGCGAGCAGATATTCTTTGAAATAGAGAGATCCTATCTGAATTAAATCGGTTACATGATAAAACAAAATGTTTCTCATCTTCTACTATCATACATACACACCTCACACAAAAGTTGATGAATTGGGGTCTTAGGCTTGGTGTGCATACCCACTTCTATTTTTAACTTGTGGTTACTTAACCGCAATTTTGAGAAAAATTGCTGGTGGCTTGGTTTAGTATATAACAGATATGGTTCGAGTTCAATCGTAGTCTTGAACATTCTGTATGTTCTCATCTTCACATGATGACCTTAACCGAGTGTCATATGTGAGAAGTGTATGAGGATTAACGAGTACGTATGCAGTCTGTTTTCGGGCACCCCCTATTTTCGACTGGTCAACTCATTTATGGTCAAGGGGAGGCCACTCTCAGTGTTAAATATTGCGAAGAGCGGTGTGTCGCTAAGGGACATTTTGATTGGTCAAAACTGGCGGTTTCCGTCTGCATTGTGCCTGGAAATAAATCCTGTTGTACTGAACTTTATCCCGTTCTCTTCTGCTATTTCAGGTATGTTTCTTTAGTTTCATGAGCTGATATATGGTTAAGAAAATGCCTGAACCTCTCATGTATAAGTTGTCATATGTCTATTGTGCTGTCATAACGGGTAAATTTAGTAAATCTTGATATCTGGTGACAAGTTTGTCGAAGGCACGTGGATGCCATGTTGAATATGTATGTGTGTACATGTACGGGTACAGACAGTAGCGAATATGACTTTATGTCGTTTAATAAGAGAACAACACGCTGTAGTTATGAAGCACTAATTATGTAAGACCCATTTGTGGTCAGAGATGTATTCTAGGTATCGTAAAATAATTACAATGAACTCGTTACTGAAGTGCCGCCCAAAAATGTCACAATCAGGGGCGACAACTCCATTGTTAAGATCGTTCAGGAAAGACAACTCTTGTCATGATAAAATACTGGTACATGAAGCCTTCCAAGTAACCTCATTCTGTTATTTCTGATTTATTAAGATATAATGTCTTTAAATAATATTGTGAAGATCTATGAACCATAAAAAAAGAACAGAACACCGAGATAAAATAATTAATTCAGTTTATTTGATAAATACATTCACATAGAATTATTTCATCTTAATTTCACACACACAATGCAATTTATTTATGATCAAATAACAATACAGATATATGTTTAGAGCAATTTGTAGAATGCTATACTTACCTGCAAGTAGTATATGATGAAGTACCTTAGTGAAATACATCTTACCTGCTATACATGTTCAGGTGACACAATTCCATGTTTATGAATTAATGTGTCACGCTGCGGTGTCTATGAATTAATGTCATATTCCTTTTAATATAATAGTCTCTAACACAGTTCATAACGCTACTCCATGAGACTAGGATAAATCCGTTGCGCAAAGTCCAGGTGATTAACATTGTTACTGTTATTGGTTGGAATTGGTTTTGAATTCTTATTGTTCTATATGTAAACTGGCGGTTTCCGTCTGCATTGTGCCTGGAAATAAATCCTGTTGTACTGAACTTTATCCCGTTCTCTTCTGCTATTTCAGGCCTTGTGCCAGGTTTTGACCAGAGTAATATTTGGCGAGCTTAGCCAGGATTCGCTCGTGAGTGCTGTTGGCGAGAGTCTAGAAGTAAGAAGGACTTCCAACTAACCAAGTCGGCGAATCATTGTGAACCATACGTCAGAACAGCGACAATGGCTGATAATAGGGAGAGACTGGAGATCGAAATAAAGCGATACTTGTACCATCTGCCAACTGATAGACTGAGAAACTTGATTCAACAATTCCGTATCCAGACCAGGGAAGATGATACTACCCAAGCCAGATTGATTAGGGCTGTGGAAATGTTCATTACAGATGCAATGGGAGATGAAGACTCTGGAAATAGAATTTTGTTGGAACTGTTAACACTAGTCAAACCTTTACCAGATGATGACGTGCCCGATCAGACTGCACGTACGCGAAGCACTACCCAGCAGTCGCCTACAATACCAATCGGGTTGTCAATAAGAAAAGACTTTAGCATTATGGGAACAATAAATGCTAAAAAGGGCATAAGTTATACTAATGTCATAAGGCAAATTGAGGCAGCTCGTGCCAAGGGTTATAAAGAGCTTGAGATAATAGACGCCGTCTTGAGGGCAATAACTCCCACTCAGCGACTGAGCAACTACCTTGAGGGTAAAGAACTCACCTTACCAGTCCTTAGAAGTATGTTACGTGAATATTACAATGAGAAAACAGCAACTGAGTTGTATCAGGAACTAAGTGTAGGAAAGCAGGACGCTAATGAGAACACATTAGACTTTGTGTTTCGCATGTTGACATTGAGACAAAGGATCACATTCTCATCAAGGGAAGAAGGACACCCAATTCTGAGATATGACCCAGTGTTAGTTCGTCGTATGACTCTGCAATCAATCTACACAGGGTTCCGTGAAGCAGCTATCAGCCAAAATATGAAGGACACATTAGATGGTGATCCCACGGATGAAGAGATTATAACTCAGGTAAACAGATCAGTGGCCTCCATGGCTGAGCGTGAAAGAAAACATACAATCAACCATAATGTGCAACGTAGAGGTGTTATGTACTTTAAATGGGGTGAGATCACAAGTATTATGGGACACTGGTTCACAGGTTTGCTTATTACCCATAGATTGGGTATTGAAATAAAACCATTTTGATTTTGAAATAAAACCATTATCAGAAATCCTGGGGGAAGCAAACCTAACTGTGACAGCAGCTAATGGGGTGGCCATCCCTTTTCTGGGCTGGACACCCATTGAGTTCAAACTCCTAGGGGACAAGGGGGATAGGAAATTTCAAGTTCCTTTCCTTTTAAGTAGTGTACCAGGTGAGCAATCCATTGTAGGTTATAATGTGATTGGTGTGTATTTAGATGACATCCCCGAGAACAATGACATCCATTCAAAAGTACAATTGATAAGAACAGGCCTGCCATCTAAGTCAGAGTCAACACTGTCAGCTGTTGTTGACCTCATTTCTGCCAAATCAAATGATGAAATCGGGTCACTATCTACTGGAAGACAAGCTGTTAAGGTACGGAGTGGAGAGACGGTCAGTGTCAGGTTTATGGTCAGAACCCACTTACAGGAAGCGAAAACAGTTCTGTTTGAACCTGATGTAGAAGAAAACTGGCCTGACGGGTTATTAGTACAGGAGTGTATAGTGACGGTCAAACGAGGGGCTAGGGTACCCGTGTATGTGATGTTCACCAATGCATCCCAAAAGGATGTCACTATAAGGAGCAAGTGTATGCTAGGTACACTACATGAAGTGAGATCAGTTATTTCAGTCGGTCAGTCCAGTCCCTCAACGAATGTTATCAGGACAGAACAAAGCTCCAGTAAACCGAAAGACTTATGGCATCCTCCGATTGACCTAAGTAAAAGTGAACTGACAGACGCCCAGCAGGAGCAAGTGAAGCAGATGCTTTACGAGGAATCTGGTGCCTTTTCAAGGGGTGATGGAGACATAGGATGTGCCCCAGATTTACAGTTGGAGATCAATCTTGACGACAACGTACCTGTGCAACAGAACTACGTTTCAATTCCTCGGCCTCTCTATCAGGAGGTTAAGGACTACTTGATAGATCTGATAGAGAGGGGATGGATTATAAAAAGTAATTCGCCCTACTCCAGCCCAATGGCCTGTGTAGCGTGATGGGACACTTAGACTGTGCATAGATTACAGAAAACTGAACCGGAAGACCCGCCAGCCTATACACAGAATCCAAGATGTGCTTGATGGACTTGGAGGGAAGTCGTGGTTTTCACTGCTGGATCAGGGTAAAGCCTACCATCAGGGCTTTGTTAAGGAGGAATGTCATCCATTCACCGCTTTCGTGTCGCTTTGGGGATTATACCATTGGGAGAGGATCCCTTTTGGACTTACAGGGGCCCCAGGCGTGTTTCAAGGTTTTATGGACCACATCCTTGGAGACTTACGTGACAAAATCTGTATACCATACTTGGACGACGTTTTAGTCTTCAGTGATTCTTTTGAAGACCACCTCGCTCACATTAGAACTGTACTCCAGCGGCTACAGAAGAGTGGCATCAAGCTCAAGCCAACTAAATGTGAGATGTTTCGGAGGGAAGTCAAATACCTAGGCCACATCGTGTCCAATGAGGGCTATAGGATGGACCCAGCTGAAAAAGAGCCAGTCCGAAGGCTCAAGGAGAAGCAGCCTCGGACAGTTGGTGAACTACGTCAGATATTAGGGTTCCTTGGGTACTATCGGAAGTACCTACAGGACTTTTCTCGGAGGGCAAAGAGTCTATATGATCTACTGAAGAAGGAAGACAGCGCTCCTAGTAAACAAAACAAGAGGAAGAAATCTGGGAATGTGAAGTCCAACCAGGCGTCATCATCTCGGTGTATTGACTGGACTGCTCAGCATTCCAAAACGCTACAGGAGTTGGTGGATGACTTACTTACTGATAGGGTCATGGCTTACCCAGACTTCACCAAGAAATTCATTCTGCATGCGGACGCATCTCAGGAAGGACCGGGTGCAGTCTTGTACCAGCCACGAGAGAACAACAGCCTTGGAGTGATTGGCTTCGGATCCCGCACTCTTACCAGCTCTGAGATGAACTATCATGCCCATTCAGGGAAGTTAGAATTTCTAGTCCTGAAATGGGCCATCACAGAGAGGTTTCGAGGATACCTCTATTATGCTCCTGGATTTACCGTGTATACTGCCAATAACCCGCTCACGTATGTCTTGAGCACAGCTAAGTTGGACAGCACCAGACACAGGTGGGTGGCAGAGCTGTCAGATTTTCACTTCAACATTAAGTACCGCCCGGGTAAGAAAAATGCAGACGCGGATGGACTGTTCCGTATTAGTCTTGACGAGGAAAGCGGAATGGATGAATACACCGAATCAGTGACGCCAGATCTCCTTCAAGCAAAATTCAATGTAGTCGAAGCTACCGTTAGTGGGGAACCCATCTTGATCTCCTCTGTCTCTGATGACTTGTCTGTGTTTGATGAAGTGGCTGATTCCAGTGTGGACTATTCTCTCCCTGTCCTGTCACCATCAGATATAATTCGGGAGCAGGAGAAGGATAAGGACATTTCGTCAGTACTTGCTCTTCTAAAGAAAGGAAGAAAAGTTCCTGTGTCTTGACAAACAAGGGGTTCTTGTGCGGAAGTGTGTTTTACCTGGGGGCGATGTTAGATCTCAGCTTGTGTTACCAGAGCAACTCCGTCCAGTAGTGTTGAAAGAACTTGACAATAAGATGGGGCATCTGGGGGTAGAGAGAGCACTGGCCATGGTGCGCGACAGGTTTTACTGGCCGAACATGAGTAGGGATGTGAGCCACTACGTGCTACACAGTTGTCCATGTCTGAAAGACAAACCTCCCACTCTGCCAACTCGTGCTCCGTTGAAGCCTATTGTAACAAGTTCACCCTCCGAATTGCTGTCAGTGGACTTCCTGCACCTGGATAAGTGTAAAGGCGGATTTGAATATTTACTAGTTCTTGTAGATCACTTCACACGATTCTCGCAAGTGTACCCCACCAGGAACAAGCCTAGTAAAACAGTAGCAGAAAAGGTATTTAATGACTTCATCCCACGGTTCGGATTCCCCGCTAAAATTCACCACGATCAGGGGAAGGAGTTCGAGAATAGCATGTTCTATCATCTACAGAAACTGTCTGGTGTGACGGCATCACGCACCACGCCTTACCATCCACAAGGGAATGGTAAAGTGGAACGATTCAACCGGACAATCATTCAAATGTTGAAAAATCTACCCAGGGAATTCAAATCTGACTGGAAGAGTCATGTGGACAAATTAGTTCATGCATACAACTGTACCAAAAGTGACGCAACCGGCTATTCTCCATACTTTGTTATTTGGGAGGTCCCCTCGCCTTCATGTGGACATAATGTTTGGTCTCAATAGCGAGGAGACTGTCGCGCCAACTCAACAGTATGTGCAAGAGTGGAGGCAGGGCATGCGTCAAGCTTACGAAATTGCCTCGAGAAATGCAGGTAAAATGGCAAACAAGGGAAAGAAAATGTACGACAAGAAGGTGAGAAGTAGTGTCCTACTGCCGAATGACCGAGTACTCGTGAGAAATCTGTCCGAACGAGGTGGAACGGGGACGTTGAGGTCCCATTGGGAGGATAAAGTACACGTGGTAATGCGACGAGTGTCGGACAGTCCCGTGTATGAGATCCAAGCTGAAGATGGAAGTGGGCGGAAACGAACAGTTCATAGGAACTTGTTGCTTCCTTGCGATGGATTGCCACTAGAGGTTCCCACTCCAACAGGTCTACGGACCAAGCAACAGAAGCCGAAAGGCCAAGCTCCGCCACCCCAGGATACGGTGTTGGAGGATTCGAACAGCTCTACGATGGAAGACTCGCTGGATGGATGGCAAGTTTGGTTCCAGGAACCTGCTGAACTCAACCCAACTGTTGAACCCTTCACCCCTCGAGGAAATACTACTGTGAGTGAGAAGTCTGGTGATTCAGACGACCCTCAGCTGGATGATGATGTTCCAGATGATGAAAGCTCTGCTGAGCAAAGTCTCACCAACCAGGGGTGTCGACCCCAAAGACACCGTCAACCTCCAGCTCGACTAACATATGATCATCTTGGGGAAGTTACGCAATACCGGCACCAGCCGTATGTGCACCTGCTACAGAATGTACCGAGTGGCATAATGGCTTACCCATGGCCTCATGGATGGTACCCAATCAGTGTACCTCAGTTTGTGTAAGAATCATGTCCGCGAATATTGAGGACTGATGACTGTGAACCAAGTAGTGTTCATGGGGTAACAGCATTTCCAAGGAATTCAAGAAATTGTGAATTGTAACTGAATTATGGTGTTATGTGAACTTCCTGTTTGTGAATACTGTACTGTGTGGGGTTACGATACGACTGAAATTATTGTGGTTATTAGTGGATTGTTGGAACAGACTGGAACCTGCACTTGCATTTGCCAAGAATATTTAGTGATTCAATGGTGTATCTGACGAACTGAGAAAAACACTGAGTGAACATCTTAAGGATACTAGAGAGATGTGAGAATCAAAGATGGTTGGTGACTATGTATACTAGTGGTGCCATGGGCACTGGCAAAGTGTTTAGGGCAACTTTGTTATGGACTTTATTACGGATCCGGCCAGTCAGTGGTACCTACCGCCCTAGTCTAGAGAGTCTGTCTCTCAACGTACGCTAGTTTACAGTGTCAAGGATGGAAATATCCATAGAGTACAGAGGCCAGTCTGTTATGTTTGAGTTAATGTCGGGGACGACACTTGTTTAGTGGGGGAGAATGTGAGAAGTGTATGAGGATTAACGAGTACGTATGCAGTCTATTTTCGGGCACCCCCTATTTTCGACTGGTCAACTCATTTATGGTCAAGGGGAGGCCACTCTCAGTGTCAAATATTGCGAAGAGAGGTGTGTCGCTAAGGGACATTTTGATTGGTCGAAACTGGCGGTTTCCGTCTGCATTGTGCCTGGAAATAAATCCTGTTGTACTGAACTTTATCCCGTTCTCTTCTGCTATTTCAGGTATGTTTCTTTAGTTTCATGAGCTGATCATATGTCATATGTCTATTGTGCTGTCATAACGGGTAAATTTAGTAAATCTTGATATCCGGTGACAAGTTTGTCGAAGGCACGTGGATGCCATGTTGAATATGTATGTGTGTACATGTACCGGTACAGACAGTAGCGAATATGACTTTATGTCGTTTAATAAGAGAACAACACGCTGTAGTTATGAAGCACTAATTATGTAAGACCCATTTGTGGTCAGAGATGTATTCTAGGTATCGTAAAATAATTACAATGAACTCGTTACTGAAGTGCCGCCCAAAAATGTCACAACTCCATTGTTAAGATCATTCAGGAAATACAACTCCTGTCGTGATAAAATACTGGTACATGAAGCCTTCCAAGTAACCTCATTCTGTTATTTCTGATTTATTAAGATATAATGTCTTTAAATAATATTGTGAAGATCTATGAACCATAAAAAAAGAACAGAACACCGAGATAAAATAATTAATTCAGTTTATTTGATAAATACATTCACATAGAATTATTTCATCTTAATTTCACACACACAATACAATTTATTTATGATCAAATAACAATACAGATATATGTTTAGAGCAATTGGTAGAATGCTATACTTACCTGCCAGTAGTATATGATGAAGCACCTTAGTAAAATACATCTTACCTGCTATACATGTTCAGGTGACACAATTCTATGTTTATGAATTAATGTGTCACGTTGCGGTGTCTATGAATTAATGTCATATTCCTTTTAATATAATAGTCTCTAACACAGTTCATAACGTTACTCCATGAGACTAGGATAAATCCGTTGCGCAAAGTCCAAGTGATTAACATTGTTACTGTTATTGGTTGGAATTGGTTTTGAATTCTTATTGTTCTATATGTAAACTGGCGGTTTCCGTCTGCATTGTGCCTGGAAATAAATCCTGTTGTACTGAACTTTATCCCGTTCTCTTCTGCTATTTCAGGCCTTGTGCCAGGTTTTGACCAGAGTAATACATACTAATTATAAATATGGGGTCATAGCATTTCAACTTCTAAGTTTTATTTTCGTTCCGTAGCTGAACAAGGAAGTTCACCAGATGCACCGTCACCAACGCCGCACAGAAGAGATAGATTTGAGACAATCTATAATCTTTGTTTGAAATTGTAGTTTAAGGGCCGCTTCCCATTCGGATTTCGCGGCCCATCAACTCAATGTTTTATTCGATTCTCGCGGTACATTACGTTGTTTATTGAATATCATTTCCAGCGCTAAATATATAAATAAATAAATAAATAAATAGATAAATAATAAATAACAATGAGAGATTAGTAGGAGATATAAATAGAAGTAAATAAGAATCGCTATATGTACAAGTTCGTAAGTCTCTTTTTGGTTTTTGGTTAAGTTATACTGGTAATTGTGAGTTGACTGTAATCGCGTGTATGATTCCTTTGTCTTGGTACCCCATAGTACGCACAAAGCCGTCCAGAAAAAAAACTGGGAGAACCAGGGCGTCTTCAGGGTTCTTAGAGCCGACTTCCCGACTGACGCCCTCGGGAACAGGGGGGGGTCCTTCCAGAAATCTGTGCCTGTAACAATTGCTTGGAGTGTGTATTGGGGTACAGAACGGCAGGTCTACGTTCTATATTGCGTGAAAGTCAAAGGATCATATTCTGTGTTGAGGCGTCAGTTGGGTAACATCAAAGGGGTAGCGTGTCCGGAGTGGTCTAGGGTCGAGTATTCTGGGTGTTCTTGCTATGCGGCGTTGTCACTCAAGGCGCTGTTAGTATTCTTGAAATCGTCTTCCGTCTTCTGTTTTAGGTCTTGTCCAACTCGTCTATGGTCTTCGGTGTGTCTGTATCATATGAAATAGAAGGCTTGTAGTCATTCTTGTTTTCTATTGTTTTTCGATGCAATAATTTGATATATCTTCCTCACAACAACAGGCACCCCCCGACCGTCGGTCACATAATATGAATAGCAATATATAATTAAGTGAGTAAATAGATGGACAAATGGATAAATAACTAAACATTTCGATGGATTCAGTACTTGGTGAACACACAAATAAACAGCTCTGTATTATTTCTTAATGCATTATCGTTTGATGGCCATAAAGAATTTGTAGGACAATGAGATAGACGGCCCTCAGTATCAAGGTAACTCCGCCATCACCATTTCCTATATTTTATGCCGAATAATGCTCGCTATATGCGATTTGGCCGTGCTATTGTTGTCGTGAATTCAATTAGATTTGGCCATCGTTTGTTTTGTAGGACAGTGGAACAGACGGCCCTCAGTATCAAGGTAACTCCGTTGTTGCCATGCCTATTTTATTTCTAAATGAGTCTGTGACATTTTGGCCGGATGTTATGTATGGATAGTTATTATGGCCATAATGTTTTGTATGGCTATGGTGCACACGGCCCTCAGTATCAAGGTAACTCCGATGCAACCATACCATTTGTTTAAGTCAGAAGAATGATTTGGCCTCTATCAAATCGTGTGATAGTACTTGGTGTACCAGTGGTTGATTATGTGGAAAAAAAAAAAAAAAAAAAAAAAAAAAAATGTTGACTGCGCATGCACGGCGGTAGTATTATATACTGGAATAATAACCAGCAGCTTTGATAAAATTTATTAAGGACTTGAATACCTGATTTCTAATGGGGGGCTTAGGGTTTAATATCGCTGGTAATGTTAAGGGAGTGTTGGATTTTCTTAATTCGTTTCTAAGTGCCTCACGTTGTCGGTTTTGGATTGGGCATTCAAGCAGGACATGTTCTATTGTTTCTTCTACATTGTTGCATGCGGTACAAAATGGTGAGGTGTTTTTCAGAAGCATGGACAGATGTGATTTAAGTCCGGTTTTGCCTAGTCTTAACCTGGTGATAATGCGGTCGTCGCGTTTGCTGTCTAGCTGGAATCCACAACTCCGTCTTTTCCCCTTATCTAGAATACTATGTAGCCATCTACCTCGGTTTTCGTCGTTCCATTCTTTTTCCCATTTACTATCTATTCTAGTTCTAATGATGGAATTCAGTTCTTTGGTTCCTAGTCCTATATGCACGTCAGGTGCAGTTTTGGTGAGGCTATTTTTGGCTGTCCTATCGGCGGCTTCATTCCCCCTAACGTCCACGTGGGCGGGAATCCAAGCTAAAAGGGCGTCAATGTCATTGTCTCGTATTTGTGTACATAAAATTTCTATTTCGTGTATGAGGTCAGGTCTGCTGTCGGATTTGGAGTTCTTTATAGATACCAGTCCGCTTAAGGAATCGCCAAGAATAACGGTGGAAACAGGTCGGTTCTGAAGAACCCATTCGAGAGCCTTGATTATGGCGACTAATTCAGTGGTGTATACAGACATATTGTCTGGTAGTTTGAAACCTTCGTGAATGTCAAGTTCTGGTATAACGAATGCAGAACCTGTATTGTGACTAGTGTTTTTGGAGCCGTCTGTATATATTTTTAAGCGATTTTTCCAATGTGTGTCAATATATTCGAGGGCAGTGACCCTAATATGCTCTGGGTTGTCCTGTTTGGTGATGTAGCTATGTATATTCGTGTCCACGTGTGGTGTGATTAGTTGCCATGGTGGTCTATTGACCTTGTCAGTGTCAGAGATACAAGAGATTGGGATGTCGTGTTCTTGGTATAATAGCTCTATCGTGTAACCGAATGGCGCGGAGTCTTTTTCCCATTTCCTTTTTAGGAATTCGTATTCTGTTTTTGGGCCAAAAATGTTGTGGCATGGGTGGTTTTCGCCCTTGGCTATTGTTTTCCCTGCATATTTCATTGACAGCTCTTCTCGTCTTAAATGTAAGGGTTTTTCATTAGTTTCTATTTGTAGACTACATAATGGAGTTCCTTTGAACGCCCCGGTGGCTATTTTTAATGCCGAATACTGGATGCTGTCTATTCTTTTCAGATGGGTCTTGCATGATGATTGGTAAGCGATTGAACCATAGTCTATTTTGGATCTGATGAGTGTTTGATATAATTTGATTAAGCTATGTTTATTGGCCCCCCAGTTGGTACCCGATACACACCTCATAAGGTTCAGGTCCTTGTTACACCGAATAATTAATTGGTCGATGTGGTCTTTCCAAGTGAGTTTTCGGTCGAAGATCATACCTAGGTATTTGACACTATTCTTAAACTCGATTTTCTGGCCTCCTAGTGATAGCGTGATGTCTGTGTTTTGTTTATTTGAGAATAGCGGTAGTTTTGACAGCTGAAAATTTGAATCCCCATTTATCGGCCCAGTCGCTGACTGTATTTAGTACTTTTTGCATTATACTTGTTAAATTTTTTATCGAGCCAGCAGATTTCCACATGACAATCTATCATCTTGTTCTGACTTGCTTGTTATAGTTCACGTCAACTCGGGCTCCCGCAGTCAGTCACGTATCCCGCTGTACCATCTGTTGCTAACCTGCCCGGATGCCCAAACACAGACGACAAAGTTCGCAGGAAGGTGTGACTGTTGTCACGAATCTTCCGCATATTTTCATTCTCGTAGAACCCAAACTATAGGCATTATATTGTAACTATGTGTTACTAAGAAACTAAAACAAATTTAACCACCGGCAGCAATACCAGGTTCCATCAAATTGGTAAATATGAATGACATCTTGGGTATAGAGGAAGCATGCATCACTTCTTTTGTTTTAAAATCAGAATTAATATACCCATTAAAAATATAAAAATAAAAATAATAAAAAAACTTATTAGAACTGTTACCGGTGAGAACATTAGCAGCATTCCAGATGCAATTGCCGTAATTATGGAAGCTACATGAAAGTAATGGGGGATGTATGAGTACAGAGGTGTCGACAATAACTTGATACAAACTCTGACTGAAAAGTAAGATAACGAGTTTAAGAGCCTTCCAGCAAATTCTTGCTTTCCTGGTTGAGTCAGAATAGGGTCCGAGTTCACCAGATATCTCCGTATGTACAAACAAGTTAATCTATTCAGAGTCCACTAAACTTTGTGTGGCCGATCCAATAACAAACAATCATATACATATGCAAATATAAAGGTCTTGCTTTGAAAATTCGCAAAGTTATCGATTGTGCATTGTAGTAACTTTTTAAAACTCAAGCCATTCGTGGTGCAGTAATGCTGATTGGATTTTGGCCGTTTTCTCCGTTTAGTTTTTCGCCAAAAAGTGTTTTTTTCCCGTTCTAATATCTCTCTTGTTATTTGATGTACAAACATGAACTTTGGACACAATGTTCCAAACATGTACATCCTCAAAATGTTGCCTCAAATTTGATGAGTTCGGCACTTTTCATGAATTATTTATAATTCAGTGGAGAGGGGTCGAGTTTTTGTAGATTTCTTCAATCTTTCAACTTCGCGCGACGATAAAATAACTTCTAGTTCCTAACTAAAAGAACTGTGGCAACCTATTTTTATTCAAATGATAAAGTTCATTATTTTAAAAAATCAAGTTTGTTTGATGGAAACTGAGAGAGTTATTAGCGCGTGATTTTGAGGACTATACTTTTCTAAATGACATCATTTATCTTCAAATAAATCGATTCTTGTGATAAATTCGAGAAAGTTATTTATTCATATAAATTCCTTGAATCAAGGGCTTTCAGAAAACTTAATAGTTTGTATGGGCACAAAAAAGCGCTGCCCCGTAATTAAGCAAAACTGTGATATACCCGTACGCAACTGGGACACGATACAGTAAACTTAATATATGGACCCGTGAGTAGTCAAACACTTATTGAAATATTTCACCCCAAAAGACTATTCAATAATTTATTTTCTGGATTTTTAACTTGCACACTTAATGAGATTAACTCCAGCCCACAGAATTTTATCTGTACGCGCATGGGATAACGATTATTAAGACAAACCCGACCCCCCCACCCATTGAAAAGAGGAAATAAAATCTAAATTTTACCACTAATTTGGACCAGTCCAGTGAATGCCCTTCAGTGCAGTTATTTGACAAACCAGACCAGTGTTACTTTGCAATGATTAAAGTTTGTGAATATACTGACCTAATTTAATGTGTGAGCTTGCTGACCAGAACGATCGCTGAAATGGGGGGTGGAGTCAATAAAGGGAATGCGCAAATAAACGTTTCCACAGCACAGAATATATCGACAAATGGCTTGAAAATAACTGTACTGATACAATAACTCAATTCCATTGTAGTAGTGAGGCAATAATGAGTTTGGGCTGTAAACTAAAAAATACCATCTCGGGTGCCCGCAATGGACTAAAATGTATACGTTTAGGCTTGATAACATTCTATCCGACCTGGACAAGCAAAAAAATGGCTGGAAATAGGCATTTATATTTGCTTCTGTGCCTCTCTGGAGGAAAAAAGCACTTAAACATGTGACACTGGAAAAAGACCGATATTCGTTTTGTCCTACAAACAAGTATATCTATTCAGATTCCAATAAACTGTGTAGTCGATCCAATAACAAACAATCAATTACATATGCAAATATAAAGGTCTTGCTTTGAGTATTTGCAAAGTTATCGATTGTCACACTAAAGTGATATTTCCCTTAATTTTTGGAACCCTTGAGTAGTCAAACGCTTATTGAGATATTTCACCCCAAAAGACTATTCAATAATTATTTTCTGGATTTTTAATTTGTATACTTACTGACGTTAACTCCAGTCCACACAATTTTATCTGTCCACGCATGGGATAACGATTATTAACACAAAACCGACATTGAAGATAGAAAATAAAAGCAAAATTTTACCGCTGATTTGGAACATATCTCCAGTTAGAATCCGGCGAAGGCCCTTTCATGCAGTTATTTGACAAACCAGACCAGTGTTACTTTGCAATGATTAAAGTTTATGAATATATTGACTTAACTTAATGTGTGAGCTTACTGACCAGAACGATCGGTGAAGTGGGGAGTGGAGTCAATAAACGGAATGCGCAAATAAACGTTTCAACAGCACAGAATATATCGACGAATCGCTTGAAAATAACTGTACTGACGCAATAATTCAATTCCTTTATAGTGGTGAGGCAATAATACATCTGGACTGTAAACTAAGAAATACCAGCTCGGGCGCCCGCAATGGACTAAAACTAAGAAATACCAGTTCGGGCGCCCGCAATGGACTAAAATGTATACGTTTAGGCGCGATAACATTCTGTCCGACCTGGACAAGCAATAAATTGGCTGGAAATAGGCATTTATATCTGATTCTTGAATTTGAATTTTTGAATTTGAATGTTTATTCACCAAATGGGTAAAGATCAACAGTAGCATAAACAAATATAAAAGTGCTAGCTATACATTTGGCGGGAATAAAACCCCAGGGGGCTTGTTCTATCCCGAAGTAGTTTGTACAAGTTGGTGAAAGAGCAAAAAGCGTGATATATACAAAAGGGGTGAATAATCATCTCAGAGAACACACATACTAAATATAATAATAGTATAAATAATCCTTGACTAACAGCTGTTTCTGCTTTGTACCTGGCATTTGCCGATAGTAACTGTCAGAAAAGATTTCACTTGCATCGAGAGTTTTATATGACAGAACCGTAGAAATACATATACCGTGCAGTCAATCAATTAATAAGTGTACTGATATGTTAACATCATTAGTTATTTTTGGGTGCGAAGGTGGAGGTTTGAGCTATATGTAGTAAAGTATGGATTGATATATTATGTTTAGCATTAATTTACAGCAAGGTGCGACTTCAACCGGAGTTTGAAAACAGACATTGATAGACAGGACTTAATGTCGTGGGGAAGTGAGTTCCATATTCGTGGACCTTTCGTTTTTGTTGAGTAATATGACAAGTTAGAATGATAGGCGATTCTGTAGAGGTTGGTGCCTACTTGTCGGGTTTGGTAGAAGTGAACCTCGGATAGTTTTGTGAAGTAGTTTCGGAAGTTGAGGGGTAAAAGGTAAGGCTGGTGGAAATATTTGTGGGTAAATACAGACATTATGTAATTATTTACTTTAGGAAATGGAAGTATATTCAATTCAATAAATAATGGGTCAGTGTGTGTATATTTTCCAGTTTGAGATACAATGCGTATAAGTCGTTTTTGGAGCATGACGAGTGGCTTCAGGTGGGTTGGAAAAGTGTTCCCCCAGATAATGTTACAATATGATAAATACGAATAGAACAAGGAATAATAAAGCGTGATCAGAGTCTTTTTGTTGATGAGATATTTGATGTTATTGATAACGCCGATGTTTCTGGCTAGTTTGGACGAGAGTTCAGAAATGTGCGTTTGCCAGTTTAATTTATTATTTAGATAGACACCAAGAAATTTAAAGCTTGTTACATTTTCGATTTCGTAGTCGGATATCAAAAGTTTGGGTATAAATACTGTGGAGTTTCTGCCTGGTGCAACAAACATATATTTAGTTTTTTTAATGTTTAGGGAGAGTCGGTTACACGAAAGCCAGTCATGTATATTTTGGAGTTCGTCATGCATACGGTTAGTTAAAATCGTAGGGTCAGTATCAGTTAAAAGGACACTTGTGTCGTCCGCAAATAGAGTAATCTCTACGTTGGGAGCAGCCTTGTTTATGTCATTAATATATATCAAAAACAAAATGGGGCCAAGGATGGAACCCTGAGGAACACCGATGTTATTTGGGAGAGAAGCCGAGAGGACGTTGTTGTATGACACACATTGAAATCGCGAGGATAAGTAGCTCTGGAACCATTTATTTGAGACACCTCTGAAGCCGTAGTAATTCAATTTATGCAGCAGGATATCGTGATTCACGGTGTCAACGCCTTAGAGAGGTCCAGAAATGTCGTCATGCTGTATTGTTTTGATTCTTTGGCCGATATTAGTTTATCATAGAGAGATAGGACAGCTAAAGATGTTGAGTGATTTGCACGGAAGCCGAATTGATTTGGGCTGATAATATCATTCGTTTCCAGAAAAGATGTCACTCTTATGGCAACAAGCTTTTCAAAGATTTTGCTGAGACATGGGAGAACGGAGATAGGCCTGTAGTTTTCAAACAGCTTTTTATCACCAGTTTTGAAAATGGGAGTAACTTTCGAGATTTTCAGAGTGCTAGGAACTTGACCCTGTCGAAAGGAGAGATTAACAAGGTGAGCTAAGGGTAATGAAATCAAGTGTGATATGGGTTTCAGTAGAGACATTTGTATACCGTCTATTCCAGCAGATCCATTTTTTAGTGTCGATATAACTTGCATTATTTCCTGTGGTGTGGTTGGTTCAAATAGGAAATCATTTTGGTAGGCTTGGTCTAGGTAAGTAGTGAAGTCTCGCGGGCTGGATGGGATTTTTGTTGCCAGTTCCGAGGCAACAGAACAAAAGTAATTATTGAAATTATTGGCAATCTCTATGGGATCGGTGAGATCTCTACCATTTAAATTGAACATAGGTGGCAGAGCTGGTTTTTTCTTGCGACCCATTAGTTCATTAATGGTTTTCCAGGTACCTCTGATGTCGTTATTTGATTGATTGAATTTGAGTTCGTAGTAATTTGTCTTTGCAAGTCGTAGGATATGGTTTAGTTTATTTCTGTAACGTTTATATTGTAAAGTACTATCTTCGTTCTTATTCACTAGATGTAGCCTGTATAGCCGGTTCTTCTCGCAAATTGATAGAAGGATACAAGGTGTAATCCAGGGCTTCAGAATTTTTAGTTTGATAGCTTCTCTAGATACGATAGGGAAACATTCATCGTAAATCGGATTGAAGTTATGCAGGAATATATCCATAGCAGTAGATAAATCGTCGTGATTAGTAATTTTTCGCCAGTCTACATTTTTGACTTTATCTTCAAATAATATTTTTCGGTCAGGGGTAATTTTTCGATGAGCCAGGTTGTGTGGTTTTTCATGAGTGTGTAGTGAGCAAGTGGTGATATGGAAAACGGGGAAGTGATCAGAGATGTCGGAGAGAATGATACCTGATAGTCGATGGTTTTCATGGAAGTTTGTGTAGATATGATCTATTAGAGTGGCAGAGTGTCCTTTGACTCGAGTAGGTTTGGTGATTTTCGGGAAGAAGTAAAAGGATTTCATAGTTTCATAGAACTGTTTTGAGGGGCCATGAGTGTCCGTTTTGAATAGATCGATGTTGAAGTCGCCCATGAGTATACATTTTTTCTTCTCAGGTTTCAAAGTTTTTAAAATGGAAAGTATGCTAGAGTTGAAGTAATTCACATTTTTCCCAGGGGGGCGGTAAATAATTCCAACAATATATGATGAATTGTTATCTACTATTTCTAAAAATAGGCTTTCAAACTCATCATTTTGATCCTTGATTGTGAGATCATCTCTACGAGTACAGGTAGTGATAGTGTCCCTGATGTAGAGAACGAGTCCACCTCCTCTTTTAATGTCTCTAGATAATGGAAATGGTTGATAGCCGGGAATTTTGTATAATTCTTCTGTAGAGGGATCAAGCCAGCTTTCTGAGATTCCAATTATGGAAAATTTAAAATTTATGTCATGAATAAGGCTTGTGATTTCCGTGAAATGTTTTTTTAAGCTTCTTGCGTTCAAGTGGAGGGTGGATAAGCTCTCGCTGTCGGAGATATGGCTTGAGTCTATACATGAGTTAAAAGTATCTTCAAAATAATAATTAGACTGATGCATACTGATATCGTTCCAGTGGAATATTTCTCCTTCAGTGTCATCAGTAGTATAAGACGACTCGTCGATGGAATTTAAATGTAAGGGGTTAAAACACATATTCTCAAAATCCGCTAAATAGGCATCGTTGTCATAAATATTATTGGTTTCATTTTCAGTGTCGTTGTAGAATGGCAACTCGCTCAGTAGATTCAAGGATACAGGGTTATTGTCAGGCATTTATGTTCATGTATAGAAACGGGCAGTATGACACAATCCGTGAGTTGCAGTTCGACTTTGGTATACATATATAGCTAACAACAGTAATACAGGTAAAA
>JAVTVY010051854.1:0-26192 GCA_036873755.1 Hanleya hanleyi
GGGGGAGAGAGAGGTGACCGTTGTTTGTTCGTTTTTTGTTATTAAAATTGGGGGTGGGAGGATCTATTCTTACTATGGTTTATATGGGATAGCTGTGCTGATCCCATAGGTATATTAATAACTGTCATCAATTGTTTATCACATGTACTGTTCCGGCCATCAATCAAAATTATATATATCTGTCCTGATCATTTGAAACTTGTTGGGGATTAATTGAGAAACTCTCCTGTAAACAGTTTGGAATTTGAATTAGGAGAGTATTCGTTACATGTACATTGAGTCCTTTAGTGACGAGATATATATATGTTCACGTTTACAGTATTAATATTCGACCTATTGAAAGTTTAAGTTGTTTTATCTGTTTGAATCTTTGTGGTCTAGGGGGGATAACTCCTATGTGATAATGATGAACGTAAATGTATGTGAACCACAGTTTGCTACATGTATAATGAATCTGGTTGAATTGTATACCTAATATTGTTCCCGTTTATCTGGTTTCGTTTATATATATATATACTTATTGCCTAAAAAAATATGCTAACCCGGCTGGGACATATTTACATGTAAATAATTAGAGGGTGTTATATAATATTATTTTAACTACAACTCTCTGAGTTATTCTTTTCCAGACTCCGGTTTAGGGACGTTTGCCTCTAATACAACTTGTTTGCATGATGAGAAGATTTGAGGACCAAATTTTATAGAGGTGGGGCAATGTAGCGGCCCAGGTCTTTATATATCTATTTGGAGTATTTATTCATGCAAACCTATTGTGTCTTTACGCGATATTGGAGACGTTTTAGGTCATATATTGCGTGTACCTGTCAAAACCTTGAGGATGTCGTTGTTGTAATTTGTATATTTTGTCCCTTCTTTGGCACATTATTCTTACGTCTTAATCATCTATGTATCACTAAGACATCGTTGGGGTAACTGCCAGTTCTTTATAACGTATAAGTGCACATATTTAGAGCTTCGAATCGTCTCCGCGATGGTTGAAAACTTCGTCTTTCGGCCATACTTGCTTGGTGCTCCAAGTCGTGAAATTATGAGACGAAACTTGGAAGTTTCTAACGATAGCGCTCGATAATAGTTCACCAAGCTGATCATTAAATTGAAGCTTGAAGTTGACTTTAGACATCTTCTCCAAATATTTTGGCAATTTATGTAGATGTTTCACCACATAGGGAATTTTTGGAGGTCTCCGTTTTCGGAGTAGGGTGCCAGATCTGGTGCAGCCCATACCGTAGACTCGTTGCACCGAAAACGGGGAAACCCATGCGGGGCAAGCCTTCGCGAGTTGCACTGTTTTCGGAGTAAGCCTAAATTATGCAACCAGCACCCAGTTTAGTGCTGTTATTTGCACCATTTTCGGGGGCTGAAACATATATTTTTGACACCTGATAATAAGTATCATGCAAGCTCTGTGGTGCCGGATTTGGCACAAACTAATACCTGTGCCAGATCCGTAGTAATACTAATGCTGCACCAGATCCGGAGTAATACTAATGCTGCACCGGATTCGGAGTAATATCCATTATAGCATAGATGAACCAAGTCCATTCCATACTGTGCCAGATTTGGCACAATGAATTCTGAGCTGATCATTTTATTGTTATGTATGCTCACTGATATCGTACAGTACATACATGTATCCTAATATACCCATATACAAAGTTTATACATTGGTAAATAAAATTGTTCCTATTGTATTGCACCTGAATCACAATCTCCGTTATCTTTGAGTCTGTGTTTTGTATGTCTAGGTTATTACTGTCTCACGCGAACCCAATCCATGGTTTACAGAGTACCTAACTCTGAATGTGATGTGTCTACCCTTTTCTCATAGTGTGAGATACACCGAGTGACAGCAAGGGTAGCGCGTTACAGAACTATTGGATGGAATTTCACCAAACTTGGATGGAAGGTGTATTGAGATAGCCCCTCATTTGATTAGGTTTTGGTGTGTGTGTGCATTCATCAGTGTCCATTGCCCGTCCGTCCATCCATCTAATTGTACATGTATATACAGACCTTGTCTGCAAAATATCTAGAGAACTACTAGACGGAATTTCACCAAACTTGGATGGAAGTTTTATTGGGATAGCCCCCTCATCTAATTAGGTGTTGTTGTGTGTGCGAGCGTTCGTCCGTCCGTCCATCTATTTGTACATGTATATACAGGCCTTGTCTGCGAGAAATCTGGAGAACTACCTGACGGAATTTTTCTCAAACTTGGATGGAAGCTTCATTGCAATAGGCTCCTTATCTGATTAGGTTTCTGTATGCATGCATGCGTTCGTCCGTGTTTGTTGTCCGTCCGCCTGCCCATCTACTTCTACATGTATAGACAAGCCTGGTCTGTAAGATATCTGGCGAATTACTGGACGAAACTTCAGCAGACTTGGATGGAATCTTTATTGGAATGGCCTCCGCATCTGATTATGTTTTGGTGAGCGCGCATGGATCCATCTATTTCTGATGTCCATCTGTGTTAGATATATGTAAAGGACTGCTCTTGTCTACAAGATATGTGGAGGACTACTGGATGAAATTTCACCAAACTTGGATGCAAGCTTCATTGAAATGGCATTGTGATCTAATTAGGTTTTGGTGTGAGCTAGTGCTTGTGTGGGTCTATGCAAAATGTGCTTGTCTGTCTGTCTGTCCAATTTTTGTTCACTCCAAATCTTGGAAACTACTGAAGGCAGATGCATGAAACTTCTATACAGTACACGTGTGCCTCTGGTATGTTTTGCATCTTCCCTATATTGTGATCAGCTTCGAAATAATTGATGCTTCAAAATTACATGTATTTCACATTGGTTGGACGCTGTAGGTGTCGGCAAGTCACTCATTGCTATATAAATCCTGTCTAACTGGGCTACTGCAACAATTAAAATCGCCTCTTCGCAATTAATATTTTTAGATGCGCAGCTTTGTTTAGGACACTAATTGCTACATTCATTTTATAGCACTTTCCCTTAAATAATGTGCCCACTCAAGGCAAGGTGGGAAGTTGGGGGAGACGTATGTTTTTGCTTAAAAACCAACCAGCATACGCTTCATGCCGGAGCGGCAAACCAAGGGTCAATGCGGAACCTTTAGTTCATGTAGAAAATTGTGTGATATAGCTGCGTACTTAGATAAGGACCTGAATGCATAAGCTGGCCGACGTTGGGCAACTTTAGTTGTATTCTCGTAAATCTCTGATACCGGCCTAAAACAGAACATTTCTAATCATATTTGGTTGTTTGAATGCATACCTTCTAAAAAAAGATATAATATGTCTGGTCCTATTCTTGAGTTACCAAAAACCTCACAATAATCCGGCTGATGGCAAAGAGAAACAAATTTTGTGATTCATGAAACACCATTGAATCAGCTAAAGTTCAATATTTAATTAACTTTTTAACAATCTGACAGATTTCTCTAAAATTTGACCAATATAACTATGGAGTCACGCAGATGTAAGCACGTCAGGGTTCAAGACCACATCAAGATATCATCAAAATTCATTTTTGTTTGAGCAGATTTATCAGGGAGGGACGACATGCCAGGCATTGGAATTATCAACGGTCAAATAGACCAAAAGTCAACGTCATGGTGCCCCAGCTCTACCAAAACAGGAAATTTTTCAAAACGTTACCCTGTCATTCCAGTCCAAGGATATGGCCTGTGATCTTTTGTCGCGTGTATTGACCTATTGAGGTCGAAGTAGCAGAGGTCAATGCCACTTGTGTAAAAGCAGGAAGTCATAGATTTTTTAAAGTGGATGCATTAGTGGGTTTTCATTGTAATGACGTAGTCCATAGTGCCAATTAGGCCCTTGTTTGGACGTAAGCTATAGCTAGCGAAATCCTATGGTATGTACTTCCCCTTCCTTCTTCTCCTTACTTTCGTTATTTTAGCTCCCTATCTGTCCAATTAATTGACCTATCTCTCTGAAATAGCATCAGGATAACTATGGAATCACGCAGATATCGCGTATCAAAATTGGTCAACGGTCAAGATCGCTGTTGCCGAAGAAAAATTGTTAATAATCGTAATTTCTTGAGAGTGGATATAAGAGGAAGACGATGTATCCCAAAACAAATGTAAGGTCAAAGATTAGAGGTCAAGATCGTTTGGCCCAAAAATCAGGAAATCGTCGATAAAAAAGTTGGTCACCCTTTATTGAAGTGTAAGATTATTTTTATAACACTAGTAGATGTTATTTCTGGATACATGTATCTCTCACCTGTTCGATTTACAACATGTGTATTGGAGTCGTTAACACCTGATCCGGGCTCATCCCAACTGGAATTCTGAGAATACCCAGACACCGACAGTAGTACTGGACTTCATCGAGTTAATGTTATAATAAGTTATACGATATACAGCTGATGGGGACGCAGCAGTTTATTTTGATATAATATTATTGTAAAATTTTAGCTGTTAGTCGTGTCTGTGTCGTGAAATTTTGTCCATTGGGAAGAGAAGTCCGAACAAATTAACTGTAATTGCTATTATTATCTACACCGACAGTAGTACTGGACTTCATCGAGTTAATGTTATAATAAGTTATACGATATACAGCTGATGGGGACGCAGCAGTTTATTTTGATATAATATTATTGTAAAATTTTAGCTGTTAGTCATGTCTGTGTCATGAAATTTTGTCCATTGGGAAGAGAAGTCCGAACAAATTAACTGTAATTGCTATTATTATCTTTATGTGCGATTGTGCTCTAATTGGAGTAATAAACTCAAATTCGGTAAACGGTACAGGCAAATTAACGAGAGTAATATTTCATTGTTTAAACATCCGAAACGGTTTGATCACAAGGTATGTTGAATGGTCCTAGTCGAATTGTCTGACCAGACCATGCTTCTATGTTCTTACTCGATTGGTATGACCAAAAACTGGCTTATTTTCATGTAGCCCTCCCTACATGATTGGTCTTCTCGGGACATGCTATATTTTCATGAAATTATTGTAGTTTATTTTGTTTGTTAGAATATCTAGATAGCGAAGTAAGGATTTTGTATATCATCACCGAAGATTTCGTTTTGATTACAAAGCTCACGTTTAACCTGCTAGTGTTTGTTGGTTTCCTCGGTTGATACCGGCATCGTCTCCGCCTTGAAAATATAATCCAATAATGTCAGAGTTACATCGCGTACATACTCAATGGCTATGAAATATCTTCATGTAATTTGAAGGGTGAAAATTATTTGCATATAGCAGTTTAATTTTCTAAGAACAATAGATTACACAGTCCCAATCAATCGGTATGTAAAGGTTACCCACTAATGGGTAGCCTGCCTCTACAGGTAGTCTGACTGTTTTCATTTTTCGGATGCAGTGAAACTAATTAGCAAAAAAATATCAGTTTGAGTTTGTCATGACTTTCTTCTATTATATTTACCACACACAAAGACAGTTTTACTGTATTCACTTAATATATATGAGCTTACTAGAACTTTGGGCTAGAACATGATATTCATGATAATTAGGATTTCGCATGTGTCATTAGAATTACGATAAATTGCGCGAGTATTCCTTTAAAGATAATTGATGTAAATATAACATTAAACATAATAAGCACTATAAATCTTCAAATCGATAAACCAACAAACGACACAGTCAGATCATCTGGGACTACAATCTTAAAGGTATCCCTCGATTGGACGTGCTCCCTTAGCTAGTTAAGTTCATGTTTCTAACTTATAACTTTCCTCTTTCCGAGATTTCACTTTCCGAATTCTACCAATGGCACCAAGCATGAACCCACTTAATACACAACACGAACCAACAATGTGCATGGGAATTCGGTATCCACCAGTGAAATCTCTCAACCGACCTACAACGAAAAGAAGTAAAAAACTGCACAAATTACACATGATGAAACGATCGGAATATCCACTATAAATGTGAAGCATCGCAATTTTCAAAAGTAATAATGTAAAATCAAAAGCTTTTGGAACAGGATACTTGCACATCAGCTTATATAGCAGCCTAGCTACATCGGTAGCAAATAAAACACATGTTTTTCGTAAAAAACAGAAAAGACAGCTGAGCTTTTATTCAAGTGATGACTGAAAAGGTTTCAGGTACCGGTGCCGATTATCTCAACGTCCAATCTACATTCACTTTCCACTCGAACTGTTCATCCCACCCCTACATCTCGGAATTTCAACCGTATCATCGTGCTGTGGGGTAATTTTGTGCCGATTTTTGCAAAGCGTCAGGAGTATTTTAAAAAAATTCTGTCATGACGACCTCAAAATTATATTTGACATAGTTTGCAAAGACCGTCCGAAAATGATATAAATGAACACGACGATGTTTTCTCCGATGACTGGACAACTAGTTCTGTCAATATGTGAAAAAAATTGAGCCTTTTTATAAAAGCATGGAATTTGGCATACAGGTACATCGTGGTCCGAGGAGCATTTCTAGATATGGAGCCACCGCGAACTTTTCTTATGCAAGTCACAGCGGCCATTTTGAAAAGCCCATATTATCATCTAGAATCATGCACTGTTTTATATCAAGAAAGTAAAATTATTCAACGCCTTTTCTTCTGAAATTACGACACAGAATATTCTGAAAATAATCCCCACAACGAAAAAGCTAAGAACGTCGTCACAATGGTGGTTTGCACCCCCCCCCTCCGACCACCTCCACTCACCACTTATTTCCGGTGCCCGTCCTGCTGCAGAATACGTCTTGCTGCCCAAGAGGGCTACTGCCTCAGCTATGTGAAGCCTGTTAATTTCCTAACCGTGTATGATCTTCGTGAGCTTTTCGTGTGCAAATCATGCCTTGCGATTGTGGATTATCTATCTGATAGCGATTGAGAAATACCCGTTTCAGGACTATATAGAGTGACGAACTTTCAATATTAATTTACAGCAATTTATCTGGGGCAAAGCGTATTATCTGGGGTATTTCGTCATTCGTAATTGTTGTTTAACATTGAAAAATGAAATTGCTGATGATGTAAGATTCTGGGGGTGGGTGGGATATACTCCACTCAAAGTTTCACAAATTTGGCAATACATGTCGCATGCTGATAGCAAAATACGAGCGTAACGTGCACGATCTATGTCTAATTCGGCTTAACCCGGGGCTAGAGGCCGTCAAAGCGTGACTGAGATATATCATCCTCTAAATGACGACTTTACAACGAATATCATATGGATTAAGAATACTGATCAGCGATACGAATTTGATATTTTAGGAACATCATGATGTCTTGCCGGCATCACTGAAAATTGTTGACCGCTTCTCTCGTGCAGGAAACCAGCCTATGTTTATGTATACTGTGATTGTCGTTTTGAATTTGGTGCTAATGCTGTTATATGAAATAAGTCTTTGGATTATGAACGCGGATATTCTTTTGGACGACGGCTGAATTATGAATGACGGACCATACGCTTGTAATACCAAATTGCAGTTTATCATGTTAGGGTCAGTCTGAGCCTATCATCATAACCCCCCCCCCCCCCCGATCATGGTGAAATTCAAAATGGCAGCCATGTTTGATACCAGAAAAGTGATGTTTTCGTCTTTTTATGCGAGAAAAGCATGCAAAATCTGATTATTCCACATCAGATTGTTATTTGCTAATTTATCTTTCAGTTTTTGCAAGGAGAATACCCATCCCCCCCCCCATAACCGGTCTGGACAGGTGCCAAGAAACCCAGGACCGGTAGGATTGAGACAAACATGTTTTTGCTGGCCACGGTGGGTTTATCAGAAGAGCCCACCAACGCTAGTTTTTAGGTTTTGACCATGACTCAAATGTTGAAACGATGAAGAACTTCAAAGAGGGCGCTGTTGTTGTTTGAGGGGGGGGGTGTAGGGGATTCTCCCCTCGGACATCCAAAGCTTGACCCCAAGATATGTTGTGCAGTTTGACATCTTTACGCAAGGGTTAAGCTCAAAGTTGTACCGTACTTTTGCCTCCCTCTACATGTAGTAGGCCTAGTCCAGAAACCCTGGCCTGGCATGTTGCAGTCTGTTACAACCTTTCCACCTTAACGTGTAGCACTCTGATTCACAGATTCAAACCACTAAATGCCCCAGCGAGGACCACTTTCTTCACCCGACATGACCTTGGCGATTTGAGGCCTGTCCACGACAGAGAATCTCCAACCCCCACCCCTCCCCCTCCATCTCTCGACACACACACACAGATTAACAGAGGCTAGCAAATTACCCTCGACGGCCTTCGATATAAAAATATCTGACCTCCGCCCTCTACAGTCACCCTACCGTCCTCGACCCTGTCACCTTTCCTACCACAACCCAGACCCAGTCACTCTTATCCACATGTTATCATCCACACGGAGCCTCGGACAACATATGGACGGAAGATTCAACCCAGAGTTTGCGGTGCCAGCGTCTAAGAGGGTCCCTTGCCACATATTCGATATTTCTCTAAACTAAAGCAATCTACCGAATAAATTCAAGGCGTGGTGGCGTCTTCTGCCACATTTCAAAGTAGGAGAGATCATTTTAGTCACGGGGAATACCCAATAAGTGTGTATGTTGCATATGTGACGAAATACGACCGACATCCACGTCCAAATTTCAACGTTTCCCAATTATTTTCCCTAAATATATAACAATCTGACACGGTTCAGCCTGCCTTTTTGCCTCGCAAAGTAGGCAGATATCTATAATTCCAGATATCGGAAGGCTATTTATAGCGTGCCAGATGTGTACTTTCGATTGTTTTTATTTAGTGCGGGTCCGAATTTACCGCCGCTCAAACTCAGAGGGTCCTCTGCAAATGCCGAGAGGTCCCGGCAACGCCATCATTGAGGGTCCTTTCTGCCTTCCCACAGTGTTATAGTCTGCCATATTGTGGGTCATTGTGAGCCTATTTGCACACACGCGAGCAGAGGATCATGGGAAAATTTAAATGGCGGCATCAAGTGATACAAGAAAATTGATGTTTTCGTCATTTGGCGGCTGTTTCAAACTTTATGGGATGCTATAAATAACAAAAAACTTCATCAGTTCAAAAAAACTGTTATAAATTACCGTTATTTCACAGTAAATGTATGTTGGAGTTTACATTACAAGCGTCTAGTCCGTCATTCATAATCCAGCCGTCGTCCATTAGAGAATATCCGCGTCCATAATCCAAAGACCTATTCCATATTCCATATAACAGTATTAGCACCAAATTCAAAAAAACAATCATAGTATACATAAACATAGGCTTGTTTCCTGCAAGAGAGAAGCGGTCAACAGTTTTCAATTTACAGTCCATTTCATCGTAAACACATTAATCTGTAAATTGAACTGTGATATTTCATATTACTGGACTGGGTAAACTACGCACACACGTAACATAAAATTCCTGTTTTCTCTGAAAGGATGTTGATATCTTTGCACACGAAACGCTCAGTTGGATGAAACACCTGATACCTGCGCTTTACGATAAACCATTCAGAGCATTATCAGAACACGTTATCAGGACGAACGCAGCGGCTAACTTTAATTTTCGATCAATAATACGGTTTGGTTTTGGTTTAATCTGACTGGGAGTTGTGTAATAATTTCAGAGATTTCTTCGTATTTATGTACGAAACTTGTGGTGAACGCATTTGTAAACACGATGAGCTGAAATATGCGAAAGAGCAATGACTATTTCGGCCTTTCAGTGACCTACGCTGCCACGGAACCGATAATTGTATAGACATTGGTGCCACGTAATTATATAGTTTAAAGGTTGTTTTAAATAAACGGTAATTGTAAATTACAGTGCGACCTAATTTACGGCTGAATGCCTGACATTCTAAATTTACAGCTGAATACCTGTCAATCAACGGTAATTATAAAACACGGTCCAAAATTTTACAGTTAAAAGGTTTTAGTGTGTGTATGATTTAATGCGTTGGATTACTAAGTTATTGGCTTCAGTACTTAAAATTTTGTTTGATCGTCGCTATATAGCTGAAATATTGCTGACCGTGACATTAAACCTTAATTCTGGGGGTCATTATACCCCCCCCCCCCGAATTTTTTACCGCAACTCCAGAACGAAGAGAATGAGAGAGCGGAAACATTATGACTTTTGCGCGGATCCTATTGTCAGCATTTTTTATATGTAAAGGATCATTGGAAACTTCAAAATGTCGGCCCTGATGTATCCTCACAATGTTTCTGGTATTTTCTGCCCATACCTTGGTACTTTCCTTACCTAAAATGTACCTTAATTGTACAACGACCTCATATTCTCTGTCATATTAAATGTCTTCTGAAAATTTGAAATCTCTGGAACGACAAACAATCGAGTGCTTCGGCTCCGTGACTTTTTTGTTCGTCATATTGGAGTTATTTTGAGCATATTTGCATAACTCCAAGAGCAGAGGATCATGGGTACATTCGAAATGACTGCCATGTGGGGCAGGAGAAAAGTAACATTTTCATTCTTTGTTTTTTGCATGGAAAAGTGGGTGGAAACTATTTAAGTTCATATCAGGTTATTTACTTTTTTATCAGCCAGTTGTTGGGAAGAAAAGACATAAATACAAAATTTGAAAAATCACTCAAAAATGCCCTTTTTTGAAAATGACGTCATTGTGACGTTATCTTCCATCTTGGAGTTTTGCATGTTTAGTGTGGTAAGTTTCAGCAATACTTCCCAAATCGACCAGGCCAGATATTATACTATACTATTGGATGAAGCTCTACCAGAAAATGTAAAAAGAAAATTCAAAATGGGTCGCTTTGATAACGTCGCAGTGAATTCATTTTCAAAAAGGCATTTTCTTTTCGATTTTTCAGTCAGATTTTTTGAATTTTTATTTATGCAATTTCTTCCCAAAACTACATGTTAAATTTAAGAAATAATGTTTTCACATGCGTGCTAAATTGTTAATTTACGCACGGTTAGTGTGAGGAAGTTTATATTTTAGGGCAAGGGGGAAGCCCGGGCTCTAAAATTTATAAACTTTCCCACACTAACCGTGCGTAAATTAACGATTCAGTACGCCTATGAAAACATTATTTCTATTCTATTGCACTACTCAAATTGATTATCAACAAAGATTACAATGAAAGATTGAAAAAATATGGTAAACGTTCACAATCTTTCTTCTCTTTGTTGAAATGTGCCGTCCGCCTCAGTTGGCAGCGTGTCAATATCAATGGACGAGTTTATGAGGTCTCTAGTGGTCCAATGTGGTCCAATAGCGCAGGGAAACATACATGCATACAAGCCTATTTGTGTGGCATTCTAAATCAATCACGATGGAACCAACAGTTAAACTTGAGACAGAAATTTACGTCTTTAATAAATAATAATTTACAGCTTTTTCTTAAACAATGACAAATGTTGCCAGTATTTATTTAACTAGGGACGAAATTTTTGTTCACGGTGCTCTTGTCAGCATTGGCATTTTGGAAAAAACGCGCCAAGATTTGATGACTGTGGAGCAGATGTGGAATTACAAACATTTGATGTCGTTTGTTATTTCTGTGGCCTGTAACTGACATCACAGCATTGATAGACACACCCGCCTCAAGCAGAACCGTGGCAGTTGTTGATCTCAAGCAATGGTTGTTGTAACGGGTAATCTATAGATGTATTTATTTATAAGACTTGATTATAATATAAAACGAATTTGATACCTTTAATATCCGTATTTCCTATTTCGTTTGCCTGTCGGTCCCTTGCTTATTTCGTTTGTTAGCCAGATCTCTTAATTTTTCATCGGCAGCGGGAAAAAATCTACCTTTGTTCAGCTGATCACACACGTGTTGTGTCTCATTTAAACCAGCAAGAAGAGATTGATCATCTGCGTCTCTCATGAACTATTCGATCTCCGCTTTTCCAGATAATTCATATCTGAAAGCACGTCTTGTTTCTCCTGTTGATCTGTTTCTTATTGTGTACACTCGTACATCCCAAATGGTTTGTAAATATCTGCGATTATACATTTTCTGCCTTTAAAATGAACTTACTACTTGCAGGGTATCCATTCTATTTGTTTATTCGATTGTACAGGCAGACGAGACTTTGTCCTGCAATTTATCACCCGCCCTGTGAAATGGATTCTCCCGAGTGAACACCTGTGCGTTTCAAGATCACGGGTGTAGATTTCATACGTCACTAAGTTCTTAACCGTGCTAAATCGTGTAATAATTGCACGGTTATCAGTGTGTAATAGGTGTGTGTTATAGAATAGTAAATAACGATCTGATGAGCAATAAAATAGTTTGTTCACTTTTCCTCAGGGAAAAAGCAAAACATTCGAAGGAAAAGGAGGAAAACATATTTCCATGTACCCAATATGGTCGTCATTTTGAATTTTTCCCGCGATTCTTTGCTCGAGGCGTTAAACAGATGGGCACAATGTGACCCCAATGTTATAAACTACAAAGTCACTGCGTGTAAGCTCTCATTTTGTTGGCTTTCCAGAGATAGAATAGAAAGTTTGTTGGCAATATTAGGGCCCTACGCCCATGCCTGATCCGATTAAAATACGAGTATCACGGTGTCTTCTCCATCGTCATTTATAACTGCTGGCGGCCCTTTGTCCTAAGCGCTAGCTTGTGCTTATATATCTTAACTTTTTCGAGAAATTTGGTGGTAATGGTTTCTTATGGATTGCTTGTGAACGACGACAGACCACTGAATGTTGGATCTAACACTTATGAGAAGACGAATCAGAGAAAATGGCAAGAAATAACTCGATGCTCGATTTATACTCATTGGGGACTAATGTAATTGTATGAAGATGTAGATGATTCTTATATGAAACAAGCAGCCAGAGGATGCTAAGTCCCCCGCCGAAATAGCAGCAATATTTTTTTTTTTAGCATTGTTGGTTTCGAGGGGATATACATGAGGGAGGCAACTGCTATACTTCATAGGCGTTGGATGCGGAAGGTCTTTCTGCCTTCCCAAGTTTTAAAATCAACTTAGAACGGTTGACTGAACATTTTTTGCTTCTGTAAATTAGCTTCCATGCAATGAAGCATGGAAATTATGTAAGCGAGAAGCGACCCCAAGTGACATCTCAAGGCATATTATCTGAAAACCAAATTTGACAAGAAGCTGAATGCATCCTCAACCTATTGTCTGGAAACCAAATTTTAAATTTGCCACCAGTTGTCGCCACCTGTAGGTGCAAGTGGGCGAAATGCAATCCCAAGGATCATCTCATGACATGGTGTATCAGCATACAAACTTTGGGAAGAATCTGAAAAGGGGTTATTGCCCGGAAAACAAATTTAGATTTGTATGCACAAGTGTGCGAAACACAATCCCAAGTGACATCTTATGGCACATGAATACCAAATTTGAGAAGAATCCGATGAGCAGTTGTCAAATTATTGCCAGAAACAAATTTCAGTTTTTTCCACCAGGTGTCGCCACCAGTATGCAAAAGCAGGTGAAATACAATCTCAAGGGACATATCATAGCATGGTACCTGTATACCAAATTGGAGAAAAATCTGATGAGCGAAATCAAATTTAGATTTGAGACGAGGTGGTGCTACCTGTAAGCACAAGTGGGCGAAACGCAATCCTAAGCGACATCATATGTCATGATATATTCATACCAGATTTAAGAAGAATCTGACGAGCGGTTCTCAAGTTATTACCCGGAAACAAATCTGGTATTTCGCCACCAAGTGGCACCACCTGTAAGTAAAAGTGAAAGCGAAACGCAATCCCACGCAACATCTCCTGGCATGATACATGCATGCTAAATTTGAGGAGATTCCGATGAGCGGTTCTCAAGTTAACAGCTGAAAACAAATTTTGATTTTAACACCTGATGGCGCCACCTATAGGCGCAAGTGGGCGAAATGCAATCTCAAGCGACATCTTAGGTCATGGTATTACCTGGAGACAAATTTGGGATTTTGCCACCAGGTGGCGCCACCTGTAAGTGCAAGTGAGTGAAAGGCAATCCCATGCAACATCTCCTGGCATGGTACATGCATGCTAATTTGAGAAGAATCCGATGAGCATGCAGTTCTCAAGTTATTGGCCAAAAACAAATTTCAGATTTTGTCATCAGGTGGCGTCACTTTCTGAGCAGAAGTGGATAACGCACTCCCAAGCAACATCTCATGGCAAGGTACAATGTATATGCATGCCTAATTTGGGAAGAATTTGTTGAGCAGTTGCCCGGAAACCAAATTTCGAGCAACATTTCAAAGCGTTTCAAAGTTATTGCTTGCAGCACAAAAGAACGGAAAGAACCCTAGTGGCGCCACCTACAGGCAGTTCTTTCTGAAACGCAATACCAATCAACATCTTGTCACAAGGAATGCATATGCAACTAGATACAGTCGATCGAATACGATTGGCGGCATGCCTTTTGCATCTTTAGTAAAGGAAACATTCATTATTTGTGAAGAAAGTCAAAACGTAAAACTTAGGGAAAACATCATTAACATGGCCCCATAAGATAACTTGAGGGTATCCACATACCAAATTTAAAAGAATCCATTAAGGTCCAACAGTTACTGTCCGGAAATGCAATTTTACCTTGGCCCTCAGGTAGTGCCATGTGTAGGCAGATAGGCATAAAAAATAATCCCAACCGAGATCTTGAAGCAAGATCCCTTGACATTGGAAATAGAAAATGTTAACTTGGCCTACAGGTGGCGCCACCTATGAGCAGATCGACAAGAAAAACAATACTAAGTGAAACCTTCAGGTAAGGTACATGTACACCAAGTTCATTATTAAGTATTAAAAAGTTATTGTCTGGAAACATAATTTTAAATTTACCCCCAGGTGGCACCACCTACATGTATATGTGGATCGGCATGAAAAACAATGCCAAACGAGAAATTGAGGCGAGGTACCTACACACCAAATTCGGTTCAGGTTTTTAAAAGTTATTGTCTGGAAACACTTAACTTAGCTTTCAGGTAGTCCCCCCTTTCAACATGAAAAACATTCTCAAGCCAGATCTTGAGACAAGGTACCACCACACCAAATTTGGAAAGAATCCTTAAGGTTTTCAAAAGTTATTGTCTGGAGATGCAATTTAATTTGGCCCAAGGTGGCGCCACCCAGAAGCGGATTGGCAAGAAAAACAATTCCAAGCAAAAATATATACATGTAGACAAGGGATCCATTTACCAAATACAAAAGCATGGGTCTGTGCCTGATAAATTGAAACCTTTTGGGGTTGCAATTATCCCAATATTGCAGACAACACACAAATTTCAGCTTCTGCCAAGATATATTGGAGATATGTATGCTCAAACACAATATATGAGGGTCGGGCGAGGGCTAGTTTGGGAGATAGAGGGTGCGGCTCGGCGCCCTGGGGATGGGGACATGCTCTTCTTGAGAGTAGTGGTAGGTGTGCTGACATGAAAGCCATAGAAAGCTCCCTGTACATGAAACAACCACACTGACAACTGCATGCCATCATCTATCACAGTCCGAAAAACCACAAGGTGGAATTCAATTCAATTCAGGAAATTGATCATATACACAGTGTGCACCCAAACTTTAGGAACTCAGTTGTAATTAATATAGTAAGTTACACTGTGGACACAAATGGTTCCTGCAGAAGCTTTAGGGTAAATCATATGATGTGAGATACAATTATTTGATAGCAAAATTGAAGAAAATGTTGTCCTTCATTTAAGATGACACGAAATTTAAAAAACAGGGGTTCGGTACTGCGGGGATTTCCCCGCCAGTTATTTCATATTATACTTCTGAAATATAATAAGGTTCATGCAAAAGCTTTAGGGTAAATCATATGATGTGGAATAGAATGATTTCATAGCAAAGTTGAAGGAAATGTCCTTCATTTAAGGGGACACAAAATTCAAAACTAACATAGGTTCGGTACTGCGGGGATTCCCCCACCAGTTATTTCATATTATACTTCTGAAAAAAAATATGGTTCCTGCAAAAGCTTTAGTGTAAATCATATGATGTGGAATAGAAGGACTGGACAGCAAATTTAAGAAAATGGTGTCCTTCTTTTAAAGCGACATGAAATTCCAAACAGCGAGAAGCGGAAGAAAGAAGAACAAATGACAAACGCATTTAGGCATTTAGGGATGCCTAATTATTAGACAAAGCATTTGGAAATTATCGCTTCTGAAGAATTTGAATGGAAACCACGGACATGAACAGAAGATTGGAACAAGACCCAGTGGCGCCACCTTCGGGTGGATCTTGCTGAAACGCAATACCAACCCATGTCTGGTCACAAGGAGTGTATATGCTAAATTTCGAAGGAATCCGACAAATCTTTTGGAAGTCATCGCCTGTGAAGGATTTGAACAGACACAGACACAAAGAGAGCAAGACCCATTTTAGCTGGAACGGGCATGAAGAAGTAAAACTCAGTGGTGCCACCTTCAGGCAAATGTTACTGAAATCCAGTACGCAACTGTGTCTTCTCATAAAGAATGCGTGTGCCAAATTTCGAAAGAATCCAAGAAAGCGTTTGGAAGTTATCGCTTGTAACTGACATCCACGGACAAAAAGAAGCAAGATTCATTTTGACCCAGTGGCGCCACCTTCAGGCAGATGTTGCTGAAATGCGATACCGACTGGCGTCTTGTCGCAAGGAATGCGTTTGCCGAATTTCGGAAGAATCCAACAAAGCGTTGGGAAGTAATCATTCGAACAGACATGCACGGACACGCACGGACACATAGAAGCAAGAACCATTTTGACCCAGTGGCGCCACCTTCAGGCAGATGTTGCTGAAATGCGATACTGAATGGCGTCTTGTCGCAAGGAATGCGTATGCCGAATTTCGGAAGAATCCAACAAAGCGTTAGGAAGTAATCATTCGAACCGACATGCACGGACATGCACGGACACGCACGGACACATAGAAGCAAGACCCATTTTGACCCAGTGGCACCACCTTCAGGCAGATGTTGCTGAAACGCGATACCGACTGGTGTCTTGTCGCAAGGAATGCGTATGCCGAATTTCGGAAGAATCCAACAAAGCGTTAGGAAGTAATCATTCGAACCGACATGCACGGACATGCACGGACACATAGAATCAAGAACCATTTTAAAGTCCCTGGCCGCGTTGCGGCGGGGGACAACAAGTACTTACCCACTAAAATACTTGGAACCATTTGCGCGAGGCCAATAGTACACATACTCAATCCGACGGTTTTAGGAAGGCTACTCAAACTGAAAAATTTGATGAGCAGAACGGCTAATGCGGCAAAGTATATTCCGAGCTGAAATCCGATAATAACGCTGATGATAACTTGTGACCAAAACGTATCGCCTAAAAACAAAAGATTAATGGTCAGCCCCATTACGAACTGGGATATCATGACAATTTTGTGTAGAGCAATCAAATTAAGGTCTGCAAACCAGCCAACCAGCACCCGTCCACATACACTACTGCCAGCGAAAATGGATACTAGAAAGGCTGCTTGGACGTCTGGTATTCCAATGTCTTTGATGGCTGCAGGATAAAACTGATACATGCTGTCACTTGCCACAGTTGTAGAAAATGTTGAAATCAGAAATAGAATGAAAGTTGGATCTTTAATCAAATCCCAGGCAAAAATGTTACGGAATGTGACTGTTCTATTTTCGCCTGTTCTTTTCATCAGGACAAAATTGTTCATGATCTTTCTGATTTTATTAGGAATGGACGGCGTAAAATAACGTCCATTAATGGATGCATTAACTCCCTTTGTTAACAACGAATCAGTATTTTTGATAATCATGCTATGGTGACTTGGATCCAACTTCTTCTTCGAACCATTGTTGGTAGGCGGTGAGTGTGTGATAAAGCTAGATTCGCATTTCTGGTCACCTGAATCTGCAGCTGTTACTGGGACATGTTTTATCAATTCATTATCATCATCATTGTTTGTACCAATTTTGCGTGAATGGTTCTCCCTTAGATAGTTGCTTCCCGATGGGGTGAAACTGGCTATTCGTTCGCTACTTTTGATGCGCATTACGTCGTCGATGCTGTCCTCTGGACATACACTACTCTTCTTCAAATCTGATCTGGTCAAATTAGAAGGATCTTGAGTTTTAGGGATATATATTTCATCTGTTTCACTGTTTGCTGATATAGTTGCACCTCTGTCTTCTATTTCTAACAATTTTGATGACTGAATTTGTACTGGTCTCATCACTGCAGCACAGACGAAGGCATTCAAACAAATTCCTCCCACTATGAGCAGAGTTCCGCGAAGGGTGTATTCATCTAGCAAAAATCGTATCGTAGGCGAAAACAAAAGAGTTCCCCCGCCGGAGCCCAACACCACTATACCATTTGCGAGGCCTAAACGTCTTTTGAAGTACTTTCCGGTTATGGACAAACTCGCTGCCATCCCAATCTGCGTACAAGCACCTGAAAAGAAATAATGCAAATGAGTATGCTTACAAATCACTGAAGATATATGAATCCAGAAAAAATGAAATAAATCTAAAGTTTCCATTAAAGGGAACGTAAACTCTGCGGTAAAACATCGCGGGAATTATACAAGAGTCCCGATAGATTTAAAAAATCGTGACAAATATTTTTTCTCATTTTTTTCCAATGAATGAGACAGACGCAAACATAGAAAATACCGTGATTCGATATTTCTTGGGGGCGCCGCCATGTTTGTTTTGGGCAGGATTTTTATCCAATGGGAAAGCGTGAAATTCAGTTGTGCCGATAATCGCCTACGTCATCGGACATTCTCTGTGTCGAGATAACATGGCCGCATATGGTCGTTTTCATGCACTCCTCCGTTCACCGACTAACAGAGGCAATGCTATCGATTAGCTTTGATGTAGAATACAGCCTGATTCTAGCAGATATTCTACGATGTCGGGCTGCTCTGCATTTAACTGTCACAATGTACCAGGTAATCCCGACACGTCGCACTGTCATCCTCGTTCATGTTTGTAAGCTACGGTCTCGAATACTGCACCTCTGCCAATTGACGCGTTTTTACCTCCAGGGGCAGAAGAACTAGTGTCCACTGACGTCACGATTCTTCAAACACGGAGGCCTCTATGTTCGTCCAGTGTAACGAAGTTAAAACGTTTAGTACTGCTTTGAAAAAATTGTAAAAAAAATATCTGATAAACGATTTGGATTCTATGAGGAAAAAGCTTTAACTGGCCATGCACGTTTCACCAGAGTTTACGTTCCCTTTAACATCTATCTACTTTATTAAAGTCTCGCATGACACGGTTACCAGAGCCATGTATATATATTTGATTGTATCTCAGACATATAAACACAGCTTGCAAATAAGAATCGAGCAGCATATCTTGATCATGGATTCCGCCTCCACTCCCCCCCCCCCCTTTCCCGTTTGTAGTTTGTTTTGACGTTCTTGTCTGTAATAAAGATGAACTCTGGAAGGTTTGGACAGGAATATTATCGAATTTTGAAGATTTAAAATTATTCATTTCGTGATTATTGCACGAACGTACCTACAGCCGGACCTAACACAAATACGATGTGCTCTATCCGAGTGACAAATGATGTGGCGATAAACCCCAGGGCTCCAAACATCCCTGCTATAACAACGAGTGCCCTCTCGTGGACAATTCCTCCAAAAGCTGTACTCACAAGTATGGCTGAAACGATATAATCACTGTAGGCGTTCTGAAAGGATGTGTGTTGAGCATACAGTTGAATCCGTGAAGCATTAATCATACCGAAACAATTAAGATGAAGTTGTTTCCATGTTGTTCATCGACAGATCTTGTTGGCTCCTTGGGGAATTTGACCACGTTTGCCTTGCACGAAAAATATTGTTCATATATAGATGTTATTTGATTATTTTCCTGAATCATTGCTGGTCGTAACATGCGGATGAGTTATCTCCAGACGACATGGAAATTCGCCAGTTGATAATGAATGTCGGACCGGACAGCTTTTATTCATATCAGAATAAATATGACATAATGTCATGTTAGCAACGAACCAAGATAGACTATCACAATTTGCATGCAAAATCTAAAATATGGCGTACATAAAGCTATTGCAATGAAATTTTTCATATATTGTGGAGATTACGATATCAAGGGATGGCACAAATTATAATTGTATAGTCTCTATTGAATAAATCATACCACCACTCTACGCTTGTCAGTTTTCTCGATTTGGTCATATATATATCCCACAAAAAAGCCCTAATTCAATCACGAAGTACATTTAGCAAAGTTCCCTATAATTGGCGTCTCATTCCACGTTTTCATTTTTCACTATAAAATTGCGAATGATTATAGAGCATCCCTCAAAGGTTTATAATGTCTGGTGCACCATAGCTTGGCATCAATAAACGGCTCGCACGTGCTCACCTGTAACAGAAAATGCTATGCCGGAGTTCATGAATAGGAGAGAGGACATGGAGGCTGAAGCGTCGAAAACTTCCATTAGCTCTACAAGAATGATTCCAAGCGCACCATAGATTCCTGACCCCAACATTAGAGCCACCATGGACGCTGAAAGAAATGTGATGAAGACAATTTGTAACTGACGTGATGCGGGTGATAACAGGACGAAATACATGCAATTTGGTGAGAGACGTGTGAAATGGACAATGGACCAAGTATAATACTAGAATATAACGGCTTTAATAATGCGTAATGTGAGGCTGTCATCGTTATTGTAAATGCATTGTGTCACCAAAAATGGTATGTTTTCCCCGATGTTGGCTTCAATATTTCATTTATATTACACCATTATATCTGAGAGTGTTTTCTAGTTGTACTCGTCGTGATGTTCCGTTATATTCGTAATGCCAAGAGCTGCGTCCCGTAGACAATAAATTAAAGGACTGATACTGGAAAGGACAGAATTTATCGGAATAATGCGAAAGTTTGAAATAAACTGTGGGCTGGTTGGGCTTTGTGTGACATACCGCCAGCTCTCAAGTATACGATTTCATGATGGAGTCACTAACCAATTAATGGCGTGCCATTCGATGACAGTATAGACTCGAAGGAAATTTGGACAGATTTCTTCAATTCGGAACGGTTCATCATAACCATAGAGTCAGATCTCATCTCACGGAGCATGATCAATTGAAACAAGACATACGGATAACTATCAATAAACTGATCCAGCAAATCACTCGGATTCAACTTACCTATAGAAACGACCCATGCCCATCCTTTATCAGGAGATTTGTACATATACGGTATGTCAGCTGTGTCAAAGGTTCCCCGTTTTCTTTCTTCGTCTTGGAAATCCTCCGTTGCCATTTTCGGAACTGGGGACAACCGAACCAATGCGGACAGCGGCCTGCTCAATTGGTACGTTTGCACTTTATACACGAATAAACAGTATATAACTCAAACGAAATTTATACCTGGCGGGTATTCATGCACACGCCCCAAAGTTGGAAAGTAGGGACAACGCCGGTTTTATCAGATCCATTTGAGCACGAACTGTCTGCTTCGAATTATATCGTACCATGCCTTGCATTTATTCATAGAGGTGCGTAAACAAGAAAGTAGATTTTGTTTATCCACTTAGATGGATGGATGGATGGATGTACTTGGGCACTCCATCGCACCGATGAAAGTAGTTTAATTGCGATTAACAAGTACACATGCGAAGCAGATGAATTTCCTTTAAAACTTCGAAGAATTAAACTCTCACTGCAATATATCACAAAATTGCGATCAAATCACACGAATCCTGCATATAACTGTGTTTTCAAACCTCAGTTGGTGGATCTCTATTTAAAGAAACCCTCCTTTATTCCGCCTCTTGTAATTCGTGTGAAACCACACATTGTAGCAGCTGGTATTAAGCTTAGTCAGATTTTGCCTTATAGGCTCTTGCCTATTCCGCCATGGCAGTGTGCTCAACCGGAAGTGGATATCACACTAACGATATATAAAAAGGCTAACACGAGCCAGCTCTTGTGTACAAAAGAATTTGGTCTGTTGAACGAAAAATGTAGGTCACGTCAGGCTATTTATACAGATAGTTCTCAATGACGATGAGAGAGTAGCATGTGCTACACGAAGGACCTATACGTGATGCGGTAAATATTTGTGTTCAAGTTTAACAGCAGGAGAAAATATATAATATGCGAACGTTCTAGCTCGATTGCGTTATGACTATAGTTTATAATATGAGATGAAATTGAAATCCGCAGCATATGCTATTTCGTGAATAAAGGGGGTAAATCGAGTCTATTAAACACAAATCTGGACACGAAGGACCCCTTGGACCAAAACGTCAGTAGTATACAAAGGGTAAATTGAACAACATTGACCTCAGAAATTTGCATATGACCTCTGTGACGTCACAGCGACAGCCAATCAGAAGCGAGTATTCTGTCACAGGGGTCATTGTGGGTCATTGGGGTCATTGGTTTAAAATGGCGGCTTGTGGGTGGTGGTGGTGGTGGTGGGTTTAAAATGGCGGCTTGTGGGTGGTGGTGGTGGTGGAGGTGGGTTTAAAATGGCGGCTAGGGAGGTGGTGGTGGTGGTGGGTTTAAATGGCGGGTTGTGGTGGTGGTGGTGGTGGTGGGTTCAAATGGCGGGGTTGTGGAGGTGGTGGTGGGTTTAAATGGCGGGTCAGGTGGTGGTGGTGGTGGTGGGTTTAAAATGCGGCTTGTGGGTGGTGGTGGTGGTGGTGGGTTTAAATGGCGGTTGTGGTGGTGGTGGTGGTGGGTTTAAAATGGCGGCTTGTGGGTGGTGGTGGTGGTGGTGGGTTTAAAATGGCGGCTTGTGGGAGGTGGTGGTGGTGGTGGGTTTAAAATGGCGGATTGTAGAAAAACGTATAAAAGGAGGCGATTTTTTAGGGGTGGGGTGTATTCATTGCACTACCTGCCTGACTGACCTGACCAGCCTGCCTGCCTGCCTGCCTGCCTGCTTGGCTGCCTGCCTGCCTGCCTGCCTACCTGCCTGCCTGCCTCACCTCTAGCCAGCCAGCCAGCCTGCTTGTATGAGCTGTGGAGAACCTTTTAATTTTTTTCATTTTACCAGTGCAAATTCACCAGACTATTACACCGTAGCAAGCATCACTGTGCCCAGCCCACAGTCATGGGAGTCATACTTTGGTTGAGTACTGAAAATGCCTCCTCATTGATGAGATGCAGCATGTGGCCGAATTATGTGATTTGCTTATGGAGGAAAACATACTTCTGAAACAGCGTGTCGAAGATATCATGGCTGAGAAAACCACTTCATCACAAAACAGAGCCCTCATCGACGGTCTACTGCGCTCTACCCCCTATGCGTTTCTAGCCTTCGTGGAGGGGTTGAAGAAGACGGGAAATGAAGAACTAGCAGATCTACTTCAAGCCGACCTTATACAAGATGATATCTTAGTCATGGACACCACCGAAGAGCGTACAGTTACAGTTAGCAAACGTACGCACCCAGCGTCTGGTGTACCTGCCAAACGCGGTGCACGACCCAAACGGCCCCGACTAACACCTTCAGAAATACCTGAGTCAGTGCTTCAGCCAGTGCCCCAGCAAGTGCCTGAGCCCGTGAAAGAAGAAGAGGTGCAACTTCCTATGTCTGTGCAGGAGATCAATAACATTATCCAGCAGGCCTACCAGGCAGCCCACACGAACATTTAGGAGCTCTCAGCCTATTTAACTGTGAGTGTCAAAGACGAAGAAGTGCATTTTAACGCACCGGCCTTTAACGACAGACCAGCTAGGCATATTGCCTTGACCTTCGACACCTGGCTAAAACTGCAGACCCTTGATTACGCCATCGATGCGGTCATTCGCGACCAGGGGAGTGACGAAGCGAAATTTTATGTGGGTGACGACATCTTTGTCAGCTGTGCTTATTTCAACGACCAGCTCCTGGTGCATATCCGCAAATGGAAAATGAGGTTAGATACGCAAGAGCGTGTTCCTTGTCCTCAGGGTGTCACCTTGAAAATAACGGCGTGGCGGAAGTTGCAGAGTCTCACAGCTATAATTCATGAAGCCCTGTCTGACCAGGTGACTCAGTATATTTGTAAGAAGTACATCCACACATTCCTGGATCTTATCAGACCTCGTATTACACACTTGCGTACCCAAGCATGTGCACAGGCTGTGGGAACAACAGTCCGATAAACATGCATACGTGTGTGGACAATATAATACCCTCATACGCGCTGATCACTGAGGCACTACAGGACGTGACCGAGGAGCAAATTGCCCTGGCAGTGGAAGCTGCCTGCGCTCCCAGAATTCCACGTGAACAGATTGCTACCTACATCTACGTGCACCAGGGGCGGAAAGACGATGATGAGTTCAAACAAGTCTTGTTGCATAACTATTGAACAAGTCTGGTGTTGAAAAACATTTACCGTATTCCTACACGTTCATTGAAGCGCCTTGAGAGCGTATAATTGTATTAAAAATTCAATACCCAGAGTTTTACTGTTAATTGTATTAAAATTCAATACTCAGAGTTGAAGACGTTCATTCTATTGTCTTGTTGTATAAATATTGAACATTTTCAAGTCTTATTGCATTGGAACATTTAGACATTATCCATCTGCCAGTCTTGCTCAAGCTGAAAATACGGCTTCTCTCCTCACGTATTCCTACACTATGTTCATTTTATGTTCATTCTATGTGCATTGAAGCGCCTTCATAGCGTATAATTGTATTTAAAATTCAATACCCAGAGTCTGGTGAACACGTTCATTCTATTTGTGTTAATAAAAATAGTAGAAAATTCAAAAAAATGGCTGTTAGTGTTCATTCTTTTTGCAAAGATAATTGTATTAAAAAAATTCAACATTAAGAGTCTATTGTGGTGAAGACCTTAGGTTTTTTTTTTTCATAGGGGTGATGGGAGCTGGTGGTTTTTTTTGTGCTTTGAGTTTAGAAGTTTCCTCTTTCGGAAAGATGGGTTGGCCCTGAAAAGGGCCTTCGAAAAAGTGTTACGACACTTGTTTTAGGAGCGGTAGATTCTCTTTACCCCGGCCACCTGCTTCCTACAGACGGGACACTTGATTTTTAAATGCTGTTCGTCCGTTTCAGCGCAGTGGCACATGTCCCCTATACATGTTAGCGTCACCCAGCATTCTTCACATAGGCATAAATGCCCGCACGGAAATAGGGCGTACAGGCTTTCCTCGTCTGTACACACGCTGCAGCTTGATTTACTTTCTTCCTTATGTAGGTCTTGTTCTTGTTTTGAAATCACAGCGTCCATTTGATCCATGTCTTGTCTCATGTGATTAATCTGCTCGTTGAGGCGGGTTACCTCGGCCCAAGAGCATGGTGGTGGGGTTGTTGTTGTTGTTGTTGTTGTTGTTGTTTCGGTAGCCGGCGTTGTTATAATTGGCGTTTGGGTAGCCGTTGTATTTGCTGGAGGTCTGTTACTGTTTAACCAGGGGAGTTCTTCATCAGTTACATCCTCATCTTCTTCCATTGCCACCCTCCTGATCTCTTCGTCTTGTTCTTGACTTCGCTGTCTCATCAACCTCGCATCTTCTTCCATTGCCTCCCTCCTGAGCTCTTCGAGTTGTTCTTCACTTCGCCGTATCATCGTTTCGTCGGCAATAACCTGCTGAAAGCTTGTAATTATTGTCACTCCATCGTTATGTTCTTGACTTGTAATCACCTCTCTGTGTTCTCTAGGACCGGTGAATAGCCTTCGTCTTGTACCCATGATTGTAGTTGTGAATAAATGGCAACATACTACGCGTTATTTATAGTCTAGGCGTTCTGTGGGAGGTGGTGGTGGTGGTGGGTTCAAAATGGCGGCCTGTGGGTGGTGGTGGTGGTGGTGGTGGGTTCAAAATGGCGGCCTGTGGGAGGTGGTGGTGGTGGTGGGTTCAAAATGGCGGCCTGTGAGAGTGCGTCCAAGATGGCGGTATCTGCTAAAAAAAATTGTGTTTTATTTTCCCAACTTTAAAACCGGTCTCATTTTTTGCAATAAATGTGAGTTCACTGCAGCATGTTTATCGAAAAGAAAAAACTACGAAATTTTATCCTTGGGCTACGGTAACACACTCCATTTGACACCCATAGCTGTACTCACATTTTGCCTACACACTGTATAGTGCTGTGTTACCGTAGCCGGTGTGATACGATAAAATTTCCTAGTTTTCTTTCGATAAACCAGCTACAATTTTCAGGGTGACATTATAAGGCTGTGAGGAACATACTTGACGTATTTTTTACCCAGGAAAACCGATTTATTTCCAGTGTACCGGGTTTTCCACACTACCTAACCATAACGTTACGGGTTTAAAAATCGATAAAATCATT
>JAVTVY010051855.1:0-25247 GCA_036873755.1 Hanleya hanleyi
TTTGTTGGCCAGTTAAATAGCTTAAAGTACGATGTCTCTCCTCTTTGGCTTGATGAATGCTCAAGGCAGGAGACTCTGTTTGCTTATCTCCGATTGAGGGTATCCCTACGGACTTTTAAATATTGTTCTAGTCAGAGATGTAGATGTCGGAATCTTAGCTCTTATATAGAACGGTTCGGTAACATTTCACTTTTAGAGTATACATGACTATGGGTTTTCCTTCTTGAGTTAACTTTTCCTAATAATTGAATGTATTAAATGTTAACGGTGTTATGCAGATTCATTGTTGGCAGTCCTCTAATAGAAATTAATCAATGAAATCTCATATATGAAATTGTTCTTCATATATCCAGAATTAATTATTCAAACATTTTCGCAATATATAATTTTTAACCCTATCGGGCTTGGGCGATCTGAAGGGCCATTTCGACCCCTCCCCGCCCCTCTCCTATAAATATTGCTCTTACTCCTTGGGCTAGGGGGCTGATATTTCCCAAAATTGATTTTGGAGTCCAACACTATCAGCAAATGTAAAAAGCTAAAATAAAAATAATAACCCACGATCATGACAGCACTGGTAACGTGGCTGTGACGTCATATTTTGGAAAAAATTTCGGTCAGATTTTCCATTTTTGTTACAGAATCAGTGAAAAGGACATTATCTGGTGTGAAATGAAGCAATTATGGGCAAGAAAGCAAGAAAACGCAACATTCAGTCACATCCTCATGTCACCAACATGTCCGTTTTGATTTTCGGGTGTGCATAATCAGCTCAAAATGACCGCAATATGATATGGCATAAAGTCGCGGAGTGTCAGCTCTTACAACCTGGACAGACAAGCCTTCAGCTATATCCATCCTGTAAATCTGAGTATTTTTGAAGAGTTCGGTTACAAGATTATACTGACCATGTCCTATATTGTTCTAGCTTATATACAGAAATTATATATTTATTTATATGGTACTATATGGTACTGGGTTTACTCTGTGGCTGTTTCAAATAATCACCTGGTAAAGGATATGATTGTTTGCATGTGTGTGTGTGTTTATGGGTAATATACACATATGGTCTCTAATTACTCTAATTGGATGACCTAATTACAACATATGGTGTCATATCGTATAGGAGAATCTGATGAATGATATCGGCCATGGTGGAGCTAGCACATCCCTAAGTTGCCCATGGCTAACGCCGTCTTTGTCTTCTTTGACAGCTCAATTAAGCACAAATCCATAAGAGATCAACACATTGTCCTCTTTCACAGTTATGCGCTGTTGGTTATACTTCTTGAATTCAATCACTCCTCCATGACCGATTGCCATTGATTGCGAATAAGTACAAGCGTTATCCAGTTTACAAATATATGTTCTCTTCCTGCTTCTATAATCCATTGATCAAGCTATTATTAATGAAGTATAGTTTTTTTTGCCGTTACTTATTCATACTGCGCAATCAAAGTGTCAATGAACTAACAGAACTGCACGCGAGAACGCAACCATCCGATTGTGCAACTTCTGAATGATCCAGAATAGTCCGATCCAGAATAGTCCGTCTTTCAATATTCAGCCGTCGTCCATTAAAGAATTAAATTAAAAGAATAAATCATAGATACATAGAACTAGGCCAGTTTCCTGCAAGAGAGAAGCGGTCAACAGTTTTCAATGACGCCAACAAGACATCATGATGATCCAAAAATTTCAAATACGTATCGCTGATCGTTATTCCTAATCCATGATGTTCCTTGTAAAGTCGTTATCTAGAGTATGGCGTATCTGATTGAAGAGGCTTTCAATGCTGTATCTAATTATTTACAGTTCACAGAACCACAAAACAGTACACTTCATCAATAACAAATAATAATCTTAATTACAAACAAGAATTTGACTGGAATTAATGCATGTCTTGTGCCTGTGAATCATCTCACTTCATTGTGAATCGTAACCTTGATATAATATGTAATATGAAGTTTAAAATACCCTGATGAAGGGACCAAATTATAGAGAGCCGAAGAACTGACTGACTGGATCGTCTCAAAAGCCAGATTGGTCAAACTATCCTCCACATAGACAGAAATACCCTTCCTCAAAACAAGCATCGCGAGACACCATAATGTTAGAATTTCTTGCAGACCTCTAATTCAAATGTTCCAGCAGATAAGGCCTCGAATAACATTATAAATGTAGGCCTACATTAAACGCACCATACGACATAAATATTACCAGGTGCTGGGTAAGGAGCTTGGCTATTCCACCTGCTTCCATATCAACGCACTTTCTCATGGGAATCACCTTGAAATATTCAAGCAACAAATATGACAAAAGGAAAAAGATTTTTGTTACCGACCACTCATACCGATATATCAAAAATGCATGAATCAGCATAAAAATCTAGGTTAATAGCTGCTAACGCACCGGAAAGTCTGCCCAATTATTAACAAATACTGTGCTGCCATTTTAACAAATGTTGATGTCTTAATGTATGTGGATACTTAGAAACTCAAAGGTCCTCACTAGATGTCAAAGTATACATATCGTATACATACGAATCCACTTGGTATTTTTCATCTCACTATTCCACTCTTCCTCACAGGGACATTACTGAACGTCTTAGTTCATTACTTGGATTCCATTTAACAACATGTGAGTGAAATTCGTTAACACCATAGTTTAAGAGTCTCCCATAGTCACATACTGAGAACCACTTTTGATAGGCCAAAATGTATTTTAATATGAATAAGCATATATACAGAAATTATTAAAAGATTCTTAATCACCAAACACTACATAGGCGATCTCCTCGCTTTAGATAATCCCTATGTAAATTATATATGCGGATATATTCCCTCCCCACTGGGCTTAAGGCAAACCACTTATAGTTGAGATGGAACATTATCTTGACTTACAAGAGATTGTTCTCACGTCGACTTTACTAGAGGAACAATTACAATCTTGATATAGCTGATTACCCATTTTTGTATGGCAATATTGCCAGAATGACCTGCTTCAATATCTTGGCCGAGTAGCCTTTGCTAGATCACATGAAAAATGTGGGCACATTCAATGTCACTGAACATTATTCCAGAAACCTGCCAAACAAGGCTATAACACCAAACCCTTGAATGTATATCACGCTCTGCCAGAAAATACAGACGTACCTTACACATGTATATCTCATATCTTATTTTGAGTGATTCCGATATATCTTGATTTCTGCCATGAAATTCAGTATTGCAGGAAAATGCGTCAGAGAACCAAAACATTAAAGATTATTTATGTATTAAGCGTACATGCATTTAAAGTGGGGATGAGTTGAATGAATTCAGCTGCTAATAATACAGTGAACAACAATTTTTTGAAGCGATTCAATCTCACGTAATTTAATACGAACTCTGATAGATGTACAATCAATGCAGAACGGTGATAATATAAACACAACATTGAATGTTTCATACACTAACTCTTAAAACAACGCCAGCTTCTCAAATACTGAAACAAATTGACTTTGTACTACAAATAAAATGTCAGAAAAAAATGTATCTAAGTGATGCGGGGTCTCACAGTTTTGCACGTACCAAATCACCAACAGTACATGCAACAGCTCTAAACCACTCGGCCGCCACAGTCATAAGATTCAGTCTATCAGAGGGGCAGTTAATGTAAGTAATCTAGACTGGTCGAGTGGTTTAGAGCACTTGCATATACTAGTGGCTATTTGCTGCCAAACTCGAAGGGCGGAGTCGAGTCTCGCATGGGACTGGCCCATCCAGCACAAAAATGTATGCTTTATCAGGAAAGTGTCAGCCTAAAAATACTTGGATACACATACCATCTTATTTTACTTAGACTGAACTAGCCAGCAATTAAGTTTTTTTTAAATCAAACCCTTTAAAATTTTTACCAACACATGATAAAAATTCACGCTATGCTAACATGGTACATGTACATCTGTAACGTGAGATGACAATGTGCAACAAAACATGCATGTCTCTTCGGCTCTGAAAATCAATGTTCTATAAAAGCCGTAAATTTGTTCATCAGCAAAATCTGTTCTATAAGGTATTAAAAAAACCAATAAAACGCACAGATTGCACAAAAGTTACATGTCCTCCTTCCGCTCAACTTCAAACTCAAACTTCCGTTTATTATGTTTACCGTTTATCTTGACATGTACTTATATATATTATCTCTCCTCTGCCCCACAGTCAGTAATTGCAGGAGTACCGGTACCTTAAAATTCCACATTGACAAAAGGTCAAGCCCACGTTCTGATCAATAACTAGATGGATCTGTGGTTTAAATTTGGAAATGGCATAACTAAACTCATACAAGGCGTATTGTGTTGAGGTAAGCATGGAACCTACTTCTAACCTATAATTTGACCTTGGAAAATGACCAGAGGGTTTTGTGATAGTGCATCATTGACATTTGATGGCCTCACACGAAAACTGTTTTCTGCATCCTGTAATCATTCATCGGTTGACTCTGCATAAATTCCACTTGAAATAGACCGGTTATCTCCTGGTTATCCCTCTTCTTTCCTCGACGAAGGATAGGTGGCGTCAACCATTTCTTTTATGTAATTTTTGACATGATTCGCCCCTTTTCGGCAGCCAGGGTTTGTACAACTCTGTGTAAACACTTTAATTCACTTGACACTGATTGTACCCCAGTACTTTAAAACTGGATGTTTCACACTATCTGGTTCGTTCCTAATTTGAACTAATTTGAATAATGAATTGCCATAAACTCAAAATACCATTCGCTACCGGTCTTCTGCTTTGAGATGTAAGTGCACTGACCTTGTTTTTGCAGCGTGTATAAAAAACTGAAATACACAAAATGACTAACGTACCATTTCTCTATTTCTAGTATATTATGTGACATTTTTGTCCCGGATGTACCTCTATCTACTTCTATAGTCTGTCTATTTCAAAGTGTCTTCGAGCTAGGAACAACGATTGGCTATGAATTCCATCTCTCTGTGCTATTTATCATAGATCAACCTCTCTGTATTGAACGCCTTAATACGTGTTTCATGTGCCGAGAAACCATTGCACATATATATTAAGGAAACGTCATAATTTATTAATGTTCTCGTGGATAAAGGTCAGTGAGATACATGAAACAAATATTACCTGTACCGCGTTCAATGCAGAGAAAAGAAAATGTTCTTTAAAACGTGATATATGATAAATATCATGGACAAAATGGAAGACATTTTGTAGACTACAACACGCTGCGAAACAAGAAATATAAATTAAGATGGAGACTGGATAGAGGTATACACATAGGGTTTCTTTCTCAACTGAGATGTAAGCCGGTAAGATTGCTTGTTTGTCGTGCAGAATTAATGCATGTATGCCTTCCTCATGACACATCTTCACTAAGTGAATTATGATGGAAAATGGGTGGTATTATTATTAGTAGACGGCCATGATATGCTAGTTTGCACCGTCAGTTTTCCTCAGCAGGAAGCCTTTCAACAGTGCAAATACGCTAATGCGTCGGGAGTTTGAGCGATCATAGCCCGGATGCTATATAAAATCCCCGATTGTTGAAAATCGGCTGATGGCTGCAGTCTGTAGTATAATTGACGTCGTTATGGCAAAGAGCTATTCATCTTCAAAAACATTATTTACATTTGGAAGATGGTAAACATATCCCATTAAAACATGCCATAGTCTTACTTTGGAACGGATGGATTCCTTATCTTCGCCGGCAAGATATGAGCAGATGACAAACAGACGATGGTTTCGGACGAAGATCAATCGATCTTTGAAATGTCAACTAGAATATTTGTAAAGCCAACCTCATTATATCCAATCTATAACCGTATGTTTCTGATATAAAATCAAAACATCTAAACCTTTTTTCTGATAGAAAATCTCATTGATAAGAAAAGAACCACACGACTTTCTATAGAGACAAACTTCATCAAGAGCTGATTACTACAAGCTTATGATGTAATCTTCGTATCAGTCAAAGAATAAAATGTGGTTAAACATACCTATATAAGTTCGATTGAAAATAGAAACGTGTTTGCAGGGCTTGTACGGATTATACAAAACCTGCTTTAGTGAGGATGAGCATTGGGAGCGATGCACCAAGGTATTCTGGCCTGACTGCATTAAAGCATAGTTACCACAAACTGTCGTCATGGAGACCAAAATACGTCGTCTTTGTCAATTAAAAATCAGGCTGATAGCAAAATACGAACGTAGCGTGCAAGATCTATGGCCCTACGTTTCGTAACTTGTGTCTAATTCCGCTTAACCCGGGGCTAGGGGCCGTATGAACCCATGTACTTCAAGAACCTCATGGTACTCATATGAACAGTCACAATCAAAGCGTGACTGAGATACATCATTCTTTAGATGACGACTTTATAACGAATATTCTGGATTAAGAATACTGATCAGCGATACGGATTTGATATTTTTTGAACATCATGATGTCTTGCCGGCAACTGTTGACCGCTTCTCTCTTGCAGGAAACTAGCCTATGTTTTTGTATACTATGATTGTCTTTTTGAATTTGGTGCTAATACTGTTATATGGAAAATAGAATAGGTCTTTGGATTATGGACGCGGATATTCTCTAATGGACGACGGCTGGATTATGAATGACAGACTAGGCGCTTGTAATTTCAAAGATTCAGATAACACTTAGGTTTGTGGTTCAAACGTTACTATAAATCCTCTACGCTGATATTCTTTTCAAACAAATTTCGATTTCGGCAACATACATTCGTGCCAAAACTGCATCTTAAAAAAAATAATTAAAAGGAAACATCAAGTCTGAAGTGTAGGTAGGCCGAGATGGGAGTTTTAGCTTTGATGACAGTTTTGACGTAGATTATTTCATCTTCATTTGATATGAATGCTCTTTTGACGCGAAATTATTTTGTATTTTGTGGACGACGACTAAAAATATACACTTTCCCACACAATCCGTGCGTAAAATAACCATTTAGCACGCCTATGAAAACATTATTTCTCTAAATATTGTTCTTACTTCTTGGGCTAGGGGGCTGAAATTCTCCAGAATTGATTTTGGAGACAAGCACTACCAGAAAATGTCAAAAATAAAATAAAAATTCAGGGGGTACTCCTGTGGAAACGAATAGTTGATTATTGTGCAGTGATGGCTTTGTATCGAGCGTAGATTGGAGTTCTTAGACAGATGTTTTAGCTTTGATGACAGTTTTAGCGTTGATTATTCATCTTTTTTGATATGAATGCTCTTTTGAAGCGAAATTATTTTGTGGACGACGACGGAGCACTGAATGCAGGATCTGACGCATAACTTTCGCTGAACGAAAGGAAAATGTACATTGTTGGGAGGGGGGGGGGGGGGGGGAATTCAGTCGTTGATACCGTTGTTTTCCCCTCACAGACATTACAGCTGTGCGTTGTTTCCTGTATACCTGGGATGTGAAACTTATCATTGCTTTCATGGCCAGTTAAATAGCTTAAAGTACGATGTCCCTCCCCTTTGGCTTGATGGATGCTCCAGACAGGAGACTCTGCTTGCTTATCTCCGACTGAGGGTATCCCTACGGACTTTTAAATATTGTTCTAGTCAGATGTAGATGCCGGAATCGTAGCTCTAATATAGAACGGCTCGGTAACATTTCACTTATATAGTCTACATGACAATGTCCTAAAACACTGTTCTAGCTGAAAAAAACAGAAATTCTCCTCGGCATTCTGTTTGGCGTGGCTGGACAGTAACGTAACGCATTAGTTCATATGGTACTGGGTTTATTCTGTGGCTGTTTCAGATAATCGCTTGGTAAAGGGTATGATTGTTTGCATGTGTATGTGTGTTTATGGGTAATATACACATATGGTCTCTAATTACTCTAATTGGATGAGTTAATTACAACATATGGTGTGATATCGTACAGGAGAATCTGGTGAATGATATCGGTCATGAAGAGCCTATCACATCCCTAAGTTGCCCATGGCTAACGCCGTCTTTGTCTTCTTTGACAGTTCAATTAAGTACAAATCCATAAGAGATCAATTCATTGTTGTCTTTCACAGCTATGGGCTGTTGGTTATACTTCTTGAATTCAATCGCTCCTCCATGATCGATTGCCATTGTTTGTGAATAGGTAAGGCGTTATCCAGTTTACAAATATATGTTCTCTTCCTGCTCCTATAATCCATTGATCAAGCTATTATTAATGGAGTATAGTTTTGTGCCGTTACTTATTCATACTGCGCAATCAAAGTGTTAATGAACTAACAGAACTGCACGCAAGAACGCACCCATCCGATTGTGCAACTTCCAGAATAGTCCGACCCAGAAGAGTCCGTCATTCATCATTCAGCCGTCGCCCATTAAAGAATCTTCGCATTAGCACCAAATTAAAAGAAAAAATCATAGCATACATAAAACTAGGCAAGTTCCCCGCACGAGAGAAGCGGTCAACAGGTTTAACGATGCCAGTAAGACATCATGGATTTTCAAAAATTTTAAATCCGTATCTCTGATAGTTATTCTTAATCCATATGATTTTCGTTCTAAAGTCGTTATCTAGAGTTTGACGTATCTCATTGAAGAGGCTGTCAATGCTGTATCTAATTATTTACACTTCATCAATAACAAACAGTAATTTTAATTACCCTCAAGAGTTTGACAATGCGTGTCTTTTGCCTATATATGTGACTGTGAATCATCTAACTTCATTGTGAATCGTAACCGTGATATAATATGATGTTTAAAATACCCTGATGAAGGGACCAAATGTTAGAGAACAGAAGAACTAGCTGACTAGATCTTTTCAAAAGCCAGGCTGGCCAAACTATCCTCCACATAGACAGAAATGCCCTTCAGCAAAACAAATATCGGGAGACGCCATCATGTAAGATTTTCTTGCAGACCTGCAAATCAAATGTTCCAGCTAAACGCGCATATGCTCTACCGACTGAGCTATGATGGTTTCAGCTTGAGTGATGTATCAACTCAAACACTGGAGAATTTCACTCAACTTGAGATTGAATTTCACTCAACTGGAGTAAAATAGATTTCCCCTCTTACTTGAGTGAACTCGCTTTAGAGAGTGGAATAAATATTACTGATTGATAGGAATTATACGAAAATAGCATCATTGTGTCTTCCCATATGAAAGGAAAACCGTTCATCACTTCTCTTGGAAGAAACGGACTTTTGTGTGTGTGTTTTTTATGCCAGTTTGGAATTGTTGCCCACCGTCAAACGAAAGAGCGCTATCGATTACTGATGCGGAAAGTATTTTGTGGACGACAGCTGAATACAGAATGTCAAATCTGACGCCTACGTCCCAGCTGTTGACGCTATTAAAAACTCACTTATTAATATCTCCCATATTTAAAGTTGTATAGACGCTGTGTGTTCTAAGCCCATCGTACCCAGGCTTTGATTTCTTGCTCTTGTTTAATATGGCCGTGTGCGATCTGCATTTCTGCAATAACTTCTAATTCGTTTAACGACTATATATTCCCAGACAGAAACGTGCCAAAGATGATAGGAGAGTAAAAACAAACGCTAAAACAGTGAGACATTGTCTATTTGATAGACAACTACATGCATCTTCACAATACATCGCGAAGGTCGAGTAAATTGGCTCCAGCCTGACAAAAAATCCAAAAGAAATCCACCGCATATTCCGGAACAAGGGTTTCTCAATCCAACCATGTTGATGGTATATCGTATCATTTCCCGTGTTCATGTGTGGCAGATCTAGATGATAAAGTCGACCTGTATATATGTATAAATGGTATTTTATTGATAAAAATTTTCAGTGAAATTTTATTACACAACCTTCATGATTGGCTGGATTTTCTTCAAATTACAAGCGTCTAGTTCGTCATTCATTATTCAATCGTCGTCCATTAACGAATCTCCGCGACCTTTATTCAAAGACTATTCCATATTCCATATAACAGCTTTAGCACCAAATTTAAAAAAGTCACTGTGTCCTTAAACACAGGCTAGTTTCCTGTAAGAGAGAAGCGGTCAACAGTTTTCAATGATGCCGGCAAGACATCATGATGTTCCAAAAATATCAGATCCGTATCGCTGCTCAGTATTCTTAATCCATATGATATTCGTAGTAAAGTTAGAGAATGATATATCTCAGTCACTCTTTTATTGTGATTGTTCATATGAACGCCATGAGGATCTTGAAGTACATTTTCTTCACATGTTAATGACAATCCAGGATTGCTTTTTAGAAATTTGAACCGACCGATCAGGGGCTTTAAGATTGGAAAATATCCCGTGATGCATTTTTAAATTTCCCAGGAATTAACAGATAAGAGGTTTGAACAAATTAGTTTTATTAAACTCTGTCACCAAGCTGTACACCATGAACAAACTCTGATGTGACCAGTTACAATCAGTTTCAACGGCAAGTCTTGTAAATCCACGGTCTCCCATATTGTCCTCTGTAGCGCTGACAACGCATCTATGAGATATCAAAAATTCATTGAGATATTATAAATCAAGGATAATATTTAATTAACAGTACTACTAACAATATTAGTCTGTGTTGGCATTATAATTTGACACGCATTTTGGGGTTCCGGTGCAGTGTTAAAGAAACGGGAACTCTTCTGCGCGGGAAGATTAATCTAGTCCATACACACAGGTTTTGATAGGACAAGACTGTTAGTCAGAAAGATCAACATCTGGATACTGTATTGGTTTCAGTTGTATGGCAAAATTGTACTGGATTTGGACCAGTGTGTATTTCTCTTCGTGTATTAACTCAGTTCAGCGTACTAATTTCATAATTATGAACAACGGCAATATACACTTATTAACTTGTGACGTCAAACTAGCGCATGGTACTACTACTTCTTTCAAAAAACGCTGTTTGGCGAATATTTACTGTCATGCAGTTGTGTGTTATCGGAAACGAGACACACAGATGCAATTTTATGAATAGTTCATGGCTGAATCTACAAAGCTGCTTCCAATCTGACTAGAATAATATTGAGAATTTAAACTTTCAGACGCGTTTGCTGATACAATGTAGCCACTGCGTCTAAGATTCAACCGGTCCCAAATTTTGCAGTTTTTGGGAGTGTCCATTATCCTTGGCTGTCAATCAGTGCTATTGCCACTGTGAGCCACATGTCATGTTATCGTAAACTGGCTGCTCCCGGAAATGTTCTACTTTTAGACGGAGTGGCGGGGAGAAATGTACATCGTCTGCCAAACGCCGGTCGTGTTGCACACAGAGATTCAGACTGAAGATTATCCATATTTGTGGAAACATTTTCAGCCAAATTTCGTTGAATTTAATCAAACCTGCAATGAGGAGTGAAATTTTCTGACGCATTTTTTTACCCAAATTTGTGAGACTATTTCCGACCCGCATAAGAGCTTAATGTGCACAAATTCCGTGAGTAAACAGAAATTTATCAGCGTGTCTTTGTAACTCAATTGTAAAATTAAATTTTTATTACAGTTGTCATGTAATATTTCCAGAAAATAGCCCAGCTGGGTCTAGGTGTCCAATAATAGGGCCTGTCCAATAAACGGGCAGTCATGCTAATTATGTAAATGTATCATTTGATATCTCATTTTTGTTTACCATATATTTGTAGAAAAGCCACCTGCTTTAACGCTGAGCAAAAGGAAAATGGCATGAATAAGAGGGGGATCACATTAAGCAAGTTAAGATTAAGTTACGTGATATTTCTCTATTTCAGACGAGCGACCCAAGCTGAAATCTATACTGGACAGACTGCTGGATGGAGAGGATATATCCGACATTAGGAAATCCCTCGGTAGTCGGGGAAAGAGAACAGAGAAACGATATCCATTAAGTTTTCTGTCGCAATAAATGAGCATTTAAGAAAAAATTATTGTGACAGTTATTTTCCAGAATTAAAAACAAAACACAGAATGCAGACATGGGTTATGTATGCTGGATTATTAACTCCTCACTGTTATCTTCAATGAATTCATTTTGTATTTTCAGAATGAACGTCCAAGAAAGACGAACAGAAACGCAAAGTGACAAGCGAGAAGATGGCTGGAAGGGACATCTTGTCAATTCTCGAAGAAAGAAATTGGGGGAAACAGGTATGTACATAAGGCTGCAGTGTCCAATAAACATTTCTATATGTGGCAATTATATTTTCATTGGTGAAGCATTAATGTGTTATATCCCATAATCCAGAAAATGTGGATATGTGTTAAGTTTGCCATATCTTTTAGATCAAATATATTTATTGTTTACAGATCAATAGTGCAATCATGCAATATAAATACAATTATATGATCCGAATGAGGTAAATATGTTTTATGTACTAGAGAAAACCAATATTCGCCAGGGGTTACCACACACGGGGGAGTAACTCAATCGTACATTGAGTAGATCACCTCCCTTGTTGTATCATTGTCGTGATAGTGTTAGAGTAATGTAAATCTCTAGTTTTCAACTCTTCCAATACAAAAGGAAGTAACTAGTGTTTACTCTCATTAATCATACTCATGCCATGGTTTCATTTAGAATATTTGTTTGGGGGCCTTTGGGATATTTTCTTTGAAAAGAATTGAAGATAAATAACTCAAAATGTAGTGAATTTGAAAGAATTTGGAATATTTCAAAAGAAAAAAAAGCATTAACCATTTATTTTTTTGTGAAAGGCCTACATGGATTCCTGACATGTTTTTCTGTAACTTTATCATTCTTGTCAACCAAAACTGAAATACAACATTCACCACTTCCTGCATCATATAAAATAGGTTTCCAAATCGTTATGTTGATTCATTTTCTTTTCCAGAGGTGATCCAGCAGTACCATCCCATCAAGACGACATCTGATATCCATTTTTACATGAGAGAGAAACTAACAACTCGGCAAAGAATTTCATCGGGAAACAGAAAAAGACTCAACAGTAGAAGTGATATGTACCTAGTTAACATATACGAAACCAAATTGACTGTATAGTGATATATGCTATGTTTGCATGAGGTCTTATTAAACCTTTATAAATCATGCATCTGCATTTGTTTCTTGAGCATTCAGTCTCTTCAACTCGTCTAATGTGAATGCGGATTTATTCCAGTGCAATACCACACTCAATACCATGGTACGAACCACTATGTTTTTGGCCAATGTACCATGGTAAATCCATGGTTCTATATGGTTAAACCATGGTACATGTACCGTGGTAAAACCATGGTACATGTACCATGGTAAAACCATGGTTCTATGGTAAAACTATGGTACATGAACCATGATAAAATCATGATACCATGGTAAAAACATGGTGCATGTACCATGGTAAAACCATGGTAACCATGGCACATGAACCGTGGCCAAAAACCCGTGGTTTGTACCATGGTATTTTTTTTTAAGGGAATGATTTTTCATGACTTCCTAGGGAGTCCGGCCCTACCATCGGTCACGTGATACAACTAGTTGTCCCTTCATATATGGAGAGTTCCACTGTATTCACCATCTGAAAACTTCAGTATATGGAAAGGGTTGTATCTTCCGTGTTCTCCTAGAGGGAATTGGTGCATGGAACTTCCGGTCAGTACCAAAGCCGCCCACTTAGGCAATTCAATATCTAATTACTCCTGAATATTAGCTATATAATGTGTACAGAAACTATCGGATCATATGTAGAAAATTTAAATAGATAATTCCCGTAATAAAATAGTTTTTTCAAACAAAATATTCTGGAGTAGATTCTCAATCAGTTTGGTATCTGATATAATTAAAAAAATTAGAAAGTAAAACCGAGGTGATTACTTGCCGAAAGCAGATTTTTGTATCTCTTTCTCTGAAGAGCGGCACTGATTCAGGGGAAGATCATACCCTTTCCGAAAACAGCTAGGCACACAAATAAATACACACGGGTAAATAGGACAACTGGATATCTGATGATCACAACACAAATCGAAATAATGCTCAGAATAGATTTCATGCATGAACGGATATTTACTGATTCACCATAAGCAATATTTGGTTGTGAACACCATGACAAGGGACAGAAATTTGACAAAAAAATATAAAACGTTCTGATGTCTCTTCAACACAAATCTGTTTGATACTGCTGGCCAATAACTGTTCACAAGGCTGTGAAGAAGTACCGGTACGAACATACATGTACTCTGGTCGTCGACAATCGTTCGAAATAGTTTCTTGTGTAGATACATCTGTTATGTAGTTATTGGAAGGAGACCAACGGGAATGTTACATGTTTTCATGTAATAACTTTTTCATGTAAGGGTAAGGAGCTTGGCTATTCCACCTACTTCCATATCAACGCACTTTATCATTGGAATCACCTTGAAATATTCAAGCAACAAATATAAGGAAAAAGATTTTTGTTACCGACCACTCATACCGATATATCAAAAATGCATAAATCAGCATAAAAAGCTAGGTTAATAGCTGCTAACGCACCGGAAAGTCTGCCCAATTATTAACAAAAACTGTGCTGCCATTTCAACAAATGTTGATGTCTTAATGTATGTGGATACTTAAAAACTCAAAAGGTCCTCACTAGATGTCAAAGTATACATATCGTATACATACGAATCCACTTGGTATTTTTCATCTCACTATTCCACTCTTCCTCACAGGGACATTACTGAACGTCTTAGTTCATTACTTGGATTCCATTTAACAACATGTGAGTGGAATTCGTTAACACCATATTTTAAGAGCCTCCCATAGTCACATACTGAGAACCACTTTTGATAGGCCAAAATGTATTTTAATATGAATAAGCATATATACAGAAATTATTAAAAGATTCTTAATCACCAAACGCTACATAGGCGATCTCCTCGCTTTAGATAATCCCTATGTAAATTATATAAGCGGGTATATACTCTCCTCACTGGACTTAAGGCAAACCACTTATAGTTGAGATGGAACATTATCTTGACTTACAAGAGATTGTTCTCACGTCGACTTTACAAGAGGAACGATTACAATCTTGATATAGCTGACTACCCATTTTTGTATGGCAATATTGCCAGAATGACCTGCTTCAATATCTTGGCCGAGTAGCCTTTGTTAGATCACATGAAAAATGTGAGCACATTCAATGTCACTGAACATTATTCCAGAAACCTGCCAAACAAGGCTATAACACGAAACCCTTGAATGTATATCACGCTCTGCCAGAAAATACAGACGTACCTTATACATGTATATCTCATATCTTATTTTGAGTGATTCCGATATATCTTGATTTCTGCCATGAAATTCAGTATTGCAGGAAAATGCGTCAGAGAACCAAAACATTAAAGATTTATTTATGTATTAAACGTACATGCATTTAAAGTGGGGATGAGTTGAATGAATTCAGCTGCTAATAATACAGTGAACAACAATTTTTTGAAGCGATTCAATCTCATGTAAGTTAATACGAACTCTGATAGATGTACAATCAATGCAGAACGGTGATAATATAAACACAACATTGAATGTTTCATACACTAACTCTTAAAACAACGCCAGCTTCTCAAATACTGAAATAAATTGACTTTGTACTACAAATAAAATGTCAGAAAAAAATGTATCTAAGTGATGCGGGGTCTCACAGTTTTGCACGTACCAAATCACCAACAGTACATGCAACAGCTCTAAACCACTCGGCCGCCACAGCCATAAGATTCAGTCTATCAGAGGGGCAGTAAATGTAAGTAATCTAGACTGGCCGAGTGGTTTAGAGCACTTGCATATACTAGTGCCTATTTGCTGCCAAACTCGAAGGGCGGAGTCGAGTCTCGCATGGGACTGACCCATCCAGCACAAAAATGTGTGCTTTATCAGGAAAGTGTCCGCCTAAAAATACTTGGATACACATACCATCTTATTTTACTTAGACTGAACTAGCCAGCAATCAAGTTTTTTTTAAATCAAACCCTTTAAAATTTTTACCAACACATGATAAAAATTCACGCTATGCTAACATGGTACATGTACATCTGTAACGTGAGATGGCAATGTGCAACAAAACATGCATGTCTCTTCGGCTCTGAAAATCAATGTTCTATAAAAGCCGTAAATTTGTTCATCAGCAAAATCTGTTCTATAAGGTATTAAAAAAAAAACAATAAAACGCACAGATTGCACAAAAGTTACATGTCCTCCTTCCGCTCAACTTCAAACTCAAACTTCCGTTTATCATGTTTACCGTTTATCTTCACATGTACTTATATATATTATCTCTCCTCTGCCCCCCACTCAGTAATTGCAGGAGTACCGGTACCTTAAAATTCCACATTGACAAAAGGTCAAGCCCACGTTCTGATCAATAACTAGATGGATCTGTGGTTTAAATTTGGAAATGGCATAACTAAACTCATACCAGGCGTATTGTGTTGAGGTAAGCATGGAACCTACTTCTAACGTATAATTTGACCTTGGAAAATGACCAGAGGGGTTTGTGATAGTGCATCATTGACATTTGATGGCCTCACACGAAAACTGTTTTCTGCACCCTGTAACCATTCATCGGTTGACTGCATAAATTCCACTTGAAATAGACCGGTTATCTCCTGGTTATCCCTCTTCTTTCCTCGACGAAGGACAGGTGGCGTCAACCATTTCTTTTATGTAATTTTTGACATGATTCGCCCCTTTTCGGCAGCCACGGTTTGTACCACTCTGTGTAAACACTTTGATTCACTTCACACTGATTGTACTCCAGTACTGATTGTGTACCCCACTACTTTAAAACTGGATGTTTCACACTATCTGGTTCGTTCCTAATTTGAACTAATTTGTTCCCAACGGGAATGAATAATGAATTGCCATAAACTCAAAATACCATTCGCTACCTGTCTTCTGCTTTGAGAAGTAAGTGCACTGACCCTGTTTTTGCAGCGTGTATAAAAAACTGAAATACACAAAATGACTATCGTACCATTTCTCTATTTATAGTATATTATGTGACATTTTTGTCCCGGATGTACCTCTATCTACTTCTAAAGTCTGTCTATTTCAAAGTGTCTTCGAGCTAGGAACAACGATTGGCTATGAATTCCGTCTCTCTGTGCTATTTATCATAGATCATCCTCCTCTCTGTATTGAACGCCTTAATACGTGTTTCATGTGCCGAGAAACCATTGCACATATATATTAAGGAAACGTCATAATTTATTAATGTTCTCGTGGATAAAGGTCAGTGAGATACATGAAACAAATATTACCTGTACCGCGTTCAATGCAGAGAAAAGAAAATGTTCTTTAAAACGTGATATATGATAAATATCATGGACAAAATGGAAGACATTGTATAGACTACAACACGCTGCGAAACAAGAAATATAAATTAAGATGGAGACTGGATAGAGGTATACACCTAGGGTTTCTTTCTCAACTGAGATGTAAGCCGGTAAGATTGCTTGTTTGTCGTGCAGAATTAATGCATGTATGCCTTCCTCATGACACATCTTCACTAAGTGAATTATGATGGAAAATGGGTGGTATTATTATTAGTAGACGGCCATGATATGCTAGTTTGCACCGTCAGTTTTCCTCAGCAGGAAGCCTTTCAACAGTGCAAACACGCTAATGCGTCGGGAGTTTGAGCGATCATAGACCGGATGCTATATAAAATCCCCGATTGTTGAAAATCGGCTGACGGCTGCAGTCTGTAGTATAATTGACGTCGTTATGGCAAAGAGCTATTCATCTTCAACAACATTATTTACATTTGGAAGATGGTAAACATATCCCATTAAAACATGCCATAGTTTTACTTTGGAACGGATGGATTCCTCATCTTCGCCGGCCAGATATGAATAGATGACAAACAGACGGTGGTTTTGGACGAAGATCAATCGATCTTTGAAATGTCAACTAGAATATTTGTAAAGCCAAACTCATTACATCCAATCTATAACAGTATGCATGTGAGACAAAAACAAAACATCTAAACCTTTTTTTTTGATAGAAAATCTCATTGATAAGAAAAGAACCACACGACTTTCTATAGAGACAAACTTCGTCAAGAGCTGATTACTACAAGCTTATGATGTAATCTTCGTATCAGTCAAAGAATAAAATGTGGTTAAACATAGCTACATAAGTTCGATTAAAACTAGAGACGTGTTTGCATGGCTTGTAAAGGGTATACAAACTGCTCTAGTGAGGACGAGCATTGGGCGCGATGCACCAAGGTATTCGGGCCTGACTGCATTAAAGCATAATTACCACAAACTATCGCCATGGAGACCAAAATATTTGTTCTTACTTCTTGGGCTAGGAGGCTGAAATTCTCCAGAATTGATGTTGGAGACAAGCACTACCAGAAAATGTAAAATAAAAATAAAAATTCAGGGGGTAAACATACCTATATCAGTTCGATTGAAACTACAAACGTGTTTGCAGGGCTTGTACGGAGTATACAAACCTGCTTTAGTGAGGATGAGCATTGAGAGCGATGCACCAAGGTATTCTGGCCTGACTGCATTAAGGCATAGTTACCACAAACTATCGTTATGGAGACCAAAATACGCCGTTTTTGTCGATTAAAAATCAGGCCGAGACTTTCAAAGATTCAGATAACACTTAGATTTGTGATTCAAACGTTACTATAAATCCTCTACGCTGATATTCCTTTCAAACAAATTTCCATTTTAGGCAACATACATTAGTGCCAAAACTGCATCTTAAAAAAAAATAATTAAGACGAAGCATCAAGTCTGAAGTGTAGGTAGGCCGAGATGGGAGTTTATAGACAGATATTTTAGCTTTGATGACAGTTTTGGCGTCGATTATTTCATCTTCATTTGATAAGAATGCTCTTTCACACAATCCGTGCGTAAAATAACCATTTAGCACGCCTATGAAAACATTATTTCTTAATTAATCAATGAAATCTCATATATGAAGTTGTTTTTCATATATCCAGGAGTAATAATTCAAACATTTTCGCAATATATGACTTTCAACTCTATCTGGCTTGGGCGATCTGAAGGACCATTTCCCTCCTCCCCCGTTTTCCTCTCGGACATTACAGCTGTGCGTTGTTTCCTGTACACCTGGAATGTGAAACTTATCAATGCTTTCCTGGCCAGTTAAATAGCTTAAAGTACGATGTCTGTCCCCTTTGGCTTGATGAATGCTCCAGGCAGGAGACTCTGCTTGCTTATCTCCGACTGAGGGTATCCCTACGGACTTTTAAATATTGTTCTAGTCAGATGTAGATTTCGGAATCGTAGCTCTTATATAGAACGGCTCGGTAACATTTAACTTATATAGTCTACATGACAATGTCCTAAAACACTGTTCTAGCTGAAAAAGCAGAAATTCTCCTCGGCATTCTGTTTGGCGTGGCTGGACAGTAACGTAACGCATTAGTTTATATGGTACTGGGTTTATTCTGTTACAAGCGTCTAGACCGTCATTCATAATTCAGGGGTACGGCGCATCACGTTGGGCACACCGGTTCTCGTCAGATCACCGAAGTTAAGCAGCGTTGAGCTCGGTCAATACTTGGATGGGTGACCGAGTGCTGTACTGACTGGGCTGATCAGTGTCCAGAATAATAGGAACTGTGGACACTCGTGTTCTGGCACATGTAGGCACCGTCGTGATATGACTGAAGCAATGTTGAAAACGACGTTAAATCCTACTCACTCACCCATTCATAATTCAGCCGTCGTCCATTAGAGAATATCCGCGTCCATAATCCAAAGACCTATTCCATATTCCATATAACAGTATTAGCACCAAATTCAAAAAGACAATCATAGTATACATAAACATAGGCTTGTTTCCTGCAAGAGAGAAGCGGTCAACAGTTTCCAATGATGCCGGCAAGACATCATGATGTTCCAAAAATTTCAAATCCGTATCTCTGGTAGTTATTCTTAATCCATATGATTTTCGTTGTAAAGTCGTTATCTAGAGTTTGACGTATCTCACTGAAGAGGCTTTCAATGCTGTATCTAATTATTACACTTCATCAATAACAAATAGTAATTTTAATTACCCACAAGAGTTTGACTCGGATTAATGCGTGTCTTCTGCCAAATGATATTTGGTATGGCGTACAGCCCGCCACAGTTTATTTATTCTTTTTCTCTCAAAAATCATTTCATATGTATATTTGCATATTTGCTGTACGCCATCTCAAACATAATAACACATATTATCAGGTGCCGAGTAAGGAGCTTGGCTATTCCACCTGCTTCCATATCAACGTACTCTCCAACTGGAATCACCTTGAAATATTTAATCACCAAATATAACACAAGGGCCGCTCATACCGATATATCAAAAATGCATAAATCAGCATAAAAATCTAGCTTGATACCTGCTTACGCACCCGAATGTTTGCCCAGTTGTTAAATCAGTTGGGATAAATACTGCGTTGCCATTTCACAAGGACCTTGTATCATTAGATAGGTAAATAGCCAGGTCAGGTGCAATACAGAAGTACCAAAATAAATACTTCCACTACAAGAAATTGTTCAGTTGGCATGATATATTATATTGTATACTTAGAAAAATTTCCAAGGCACTAAGTCTCACGATTCTCGAACAGGGCCGTGAAGTGATACATTCGTGCTAAATAGTTGATTCTGAGGTGAGAACAATTCTTATTGTTCTCTGTAAACATATGAAGATAAACAATAACCAGAACCGGATTTGGTCTACGACTATGTAATGGAAGAGCGAGTATGCTGTATCAAGCTGATTTTGGTTATCGTTTATCTTCATATGTTTATAGAAAGAAATATGAGGTGCTTTCGCCTGAAAATTGGCGATTTTGCACGAATGCACTACTTCACGGCTCTGTTATTCGAGAATGATGCGACACTCAGTGCCTTGAAACTTTTTTGAGTATACAATATAATATTGTACTTCATGCCAACTGAACAATTTCTTTAATATGCAATATTTTGATTTGGCACTTCTATCGCACCTGTTCTGGGACAATTTACCCATCTAAACATACGTGGTTCTTTTGACGTCTAATGTATGTGAATACTTAAAAACTTGAAAGGTCCCACGGAAGAACTAGATGTCAAGAGATACATATCATACAGATACGAATCAACTTGGTATTTTTCATATCACTATTCCACTATTCCTCACAGGGACCTTATGGAAGGTCTTAGGTCATTAATTGGATTCCATTTGACAACATGTAAGTGGAATTCGTTAACACCATATTTTAAGAGTCTCCCATAGTCACATGCTGAGAACCACTTTTGATTGGCCAAAATGTATTTTAATATGAATAAGCATATATACAGAAATTATTAAAAGATTCTCAATCACCAAACGCTACATATAGGCGATCTCCTCGCTTCAGATAATCCCTATGTAAGTTATATAAGCGGGTATATTCCCTCCTCACTGGGCTTAAGGCAAACCACTTATAGTTGAGATGGAACATTATCTTGACTTACAAGGGATTATTCTCACGCCAACTGTCGGACAAGAGGAACGAATACATTCTTGATATAGTTGATTACCCGTTTTTGTATAGCAATATTGCCAGGATGACCTGCTTCAAAATCTTGGGTCGAGTAGCATTAGCTAGATGACATGAAAGAACGAGAGATCCTGAAGGATCTTGGCGCCCAACATTGTCCGATAATTGTAAGCTAATGACAAGAGGATCTTTTTGTCCATTGTTACTAGGAACAAGCGATTGATTTGTAATTTTGTTTACAGAATTTCGAATCTGAGCGAAAAAGATCGAAAAAGGGACACTAGAAAACACCAAGGTATCATCTTTCCAAGTTTCAGGAGTTTCAAGATTTCTAGAAACTGTACTTATGTCGGTTGTTATAGTACAAGAGAAATGAGCAAAGTTAGTGTGAAAGTTAATGTACATGTGCGGAGGATCCTTCATCTTCGTTTTGTAGTATTTTATTTTATTTTTTTTTGCACGTGTCATCATTGGGTACTGGAAGCGGAGACAAATCTCTTTGACACTTTGGCATGAGCTATGAAACATATTTAAGATTTTATAATTAGGAACGGATGCTAATTCTGTTCTGTTCACTGGGCTAGTTTGAGATATCTCTTTTAAGATACCATGCTCGAAAATAGTAAGATGGTACAATACTTAATACTGAAGGGATCCGGTCCGCGCAGTAAATTTGAAACTTCGAAAATGTCTGAATTCTGATTATCTCCCTTGGATCGAAACATGCAGTAGTCTACAGTTGTCGAGTTGTGACGCTGTGTCACAAGAGTGACATCCCTTCATGTAGCCGACCCGCCAGCAGAAGAAACGGTGGGCAGTTCACTTGCAACTGCATGGACTATAGAAAACTGATTTAAAATTTGAAGAAATACGTTTTAATTCCGAATTATTTGAATTACAAGCGTCTAGTCCGTCATTCATAATCCAGGCGTCGTCCATTAGAGAATATCCGCGTCCATAATCCAAAGACCTATTCCATATAACAGTATTAGCACCAAATTCAAAAAGACAATCATAGTATACATAAACATAGGGCTTGTTTCCTGCAAGAGAGAAGCGGTCAACAGTTTTCAATGATGCCGGCAAGACATCATGATGTTCCAAAAATATCAAATCCGTATCGCTGATCAGTATTCTTAATCCATAATATTCGTTGTAAAGTCGTCATCTAAAGAATGATGTATCTCAGTCACGCTTTGATTGTGCATGTTCATATGAGTACCATGAGATCTTGAAGTACATGGGTTCATACGGCCCCTAGCCCCGGGTTAAGCGGAATTAGACACAAGTTACGAAACGTAGCGCCATAGATCTTGCACGCTACGCTCGTATTTTGCTATCAGCATGCGATATGTATCGCCAAATTTGAGAAACTTTGAGTGGAGGCGCTTGGTGGAATAGCCCTGTTTTATAAGTTTCTGCAACAATGTTTTGTGACGTTGATTAAAATCATCACATTTAACACAGGATCTAGCAAATGCTACTAAGCGAGATATGTATACGCCATATGCAGGTCCCACTGGAATATTACTATCCAGAAAGGGATAGTTTACGATGTCGAAATTGTAATCATCTCTTTTGCCATAAAGTCGACGAGAGAGAATGCCCGCTTCTTGATATGGAAGGTGAAGGTACGGATATTCTCTGTAGTCAATAAATAGAATATGCCCCACCGTTTGATCCGCCGACTCTTGTGATGTTACGTCACAACTCGGGAATACCGTATTAATTTGAAGCGTAACTTGGATTAGACATCATGGTGTCTTGTCGGCATCATTGAAAACTGTTGACCGCTTCTATCTAGCAGGAAACTAGCCTATGTTTACGTATACTATGATTGTCTTTTTTGATTTTGGTGCTAATACTGTTATATGAATATGGAATAGGTCTTTGGATTATGGACGCGGATATTCTTTAATGGACGACGGCTGAATTATGAATGACGGACTAGACGCTTGTATTTCGAATCGGACCAAAAAAGGTATCTTGCACAACTAGGCCCCATGTGGGACCTGTGTACCAAATTTCAGAAAGATCCATTAAATATTTTCTGAGAATTCACGATAACAATATTTCCAGGGGAAATTCAAGATGGCCACCTGGCGGCCATATTGGATTTTCGAATCGGACCAAAAAAGGTATCTTGTACAACTGGGCCACAAGGGGAACCTGTGTACCAAATTTGAGGAAGACCCATGCAGTACTTCTTGAGAAATCACGATAACAAAGTTTCATGGCGAAATCCAATATGGGCACCTGGTGGCCATATTGGATTTTTGAATCAGACCCGAAAAGATATCTTGCACAACTAGACGACAAGGGGAACCTGTGTACCAAATTTGACAAAGATCCATGCAGAAGTTCCTGAGAAATCGCAATAACAAAGTTTCATGGGGAAATCTAAGATGGCCGCCTGGTGGCCATATTGGATTTTCGAATCGGACCAGAAAAGGTATTTGGCACAACTAGACGACAAGGGGAACCTGTGTACCAAATTTGACAAAGATCCATGCAGAAGTTCCTGAGAAATCGCAATAACCATGTTGCATGGGGAAATCCAAGATGGCCGCCTGATGGACATATTGGATTTTGCAATCGGACCAGAAAAGGTATCTTGCACAACTGAATCACAAGGGGAACCTGTGTACCAAACTTGAGAAAGATCCATGCAGTACTTCCTGAGAAATGATAACAAAGTTTCATGGGGAAATCCAAGATGGCTGTCCGGTGGCCATATTGGATTTTCGAATCGGACCAGAAAAGGTATCTTGCACAACTAGACCCCAAGGGGAACCTGTGTACCAAATTTGAGAAAGATCCATGCAGTAGTTCCTGAGAAATGACGATAACAATGTTTCATGGGGAAATGTAAGATGGCTGCCTGGTGACCATATTGGATTTTCGAATCGGACCAGAAAAGGTATCTCGCACAACTAGACCCCAAGGGGAACCTGTGTACCAAATTTGAGAAAGATCCATGCAGTAGTTCCTGAGAAATCGCGATAACAAGGTTTCATGGGGAAATCTAAGATGGCCGCCATGTGGTCACATTGGATTTTCGATTCGGACCGAAAAAGGTATCTTGCACAACTAGACCCCAAGAGGAACCTGTGTACCAAATTTGAGAAAGATCCATGCAGTACTTCCTGAGAAATGACGATAACAAAGTTTCATGTGGAAATCCAAGATGGCTGCCTGGTGGCCATATTGGATTTTCGAATCAGACCGGAAAAGGTATCGTACACAGCTAGACTCCAAGGGGAACCTGTGTACCAAATTTGAGAAAGATCCAATCAGTACTTCCTGAGAAATGACGATAGCAATGTTTCATTGGGAAATCCAAGATGGCTACCTGGTGGCCATACTGGATTTTCGAATCGAACCAGAAAAGGTATCTTGCAAAACTAGACCCCAAGGGGAACCTGTGCACCAGAAATCGCGATAACAAAGTTTTACGAGGAAATCCAAGATGGCTGCCTGGTGGCCATATTGGATTTTCGAATCGGACCAAAAAAGGTATCTTGCACAACTAGACCCCAAGGGGAACCTGTGTACCAAATTTTTGAAAGATCCATGCGCTACTTCCTGAGAAATGACGATAAAAATGTTTCTTGAGGAAATTCAAGGTGGCTGCCTGGTGGCCATATTGGATTTTCGAATCGGACCAGTAAAGGTATCTTGCACAACTAGATCCCAAGGGGAACCTGTGTACCAAATTTGAGAAAGATCCATGAAGTAGTTCCTGAGAAATCGCGATAACAAAGTTTCATGGGGAAATCCAAGATAGCTGCCTGGTGGCCATATTGGATTTTCGAATCGGAC
>JAVTVY010051856.1:0-26303 GCA_036873755.1 Hanleya hanleyi
TTTTTCATTCGTTTTATATAAGTGCCTATATATATTTATAAAACAGCATATCGTTTTCAATTCAGGATGAATCGCTTTGAAATTGTTCCTTATTTAAGATACAATAAAGCAGTCGACGAGGGAATTTTGTTTTATAAGATAAAAGCAACGTCAACTAATATGCTGTATGAAATATTAAGAAAGCGAATAGAGCGTCATCGTCATACTGATTAAAAAAGTAAGAAAAAATGCTAATATTCTCTCTGGATGATTGAATTTCTCTCTTCGTAAGTTTTATGTGAAAAACGATCGATATATTTGTATAAGATATCCTTTATTGCTGTTTTAATCCATAGAGCGGCTCTTTGTTGGGTTGATATTTCCTGTATCACAAACCCTACAAACTATCAAGACCCTATTTTTAAAGATGAAAAGACATATTTCTTTCAACAGTTTCCATATTTTTTTTACTTCCTCAAATTCTATGAGATCGCGACTGTGATTTATGATATTGCAACTGCATAATTGATGCTCCTCGGGCATGCGCACTTGAGAAAAAGTCCTGAGAATTCCAGAAGTCAAAAGTCGCCAGTCGCCGCGCGCCGTGGTTTGTCCGGCGAGTGGCGCGCAGCGAGTTTTTCCAGGTTAAGAGATAGAGCGAAACTCGCCGTGTTTTACGGCGCGTGGCGACTGGCGAGTGTTTGCAGGTTAAGAGATAGCAGAAAGTCGCCAGTCGCCGCGCGCCGGAGAGGTCCACGGTGCGTGGCGAGTGGCGAGTTTCACTACAGTCAAAAGTCGCCAGTCGCCGTGCGCCGTGGTTCATCCGGCGAGTGGCGCGCGGCGAGTTTTTTCAGGTTAAAAGATAGAGCGAAACTCGCCGTGTTTTACAGCGGGTGGCGACTGGCGAGTTTTTGCAGGTTAAGAGATAGCAGAAAGTCGCCAGTCGCCGCGCGCCGGAGAGGTCCACGGCGCGTGGCGAGTGGTGAGTTTCTAAAAGTCGCCACGCGACGCAAACTTGGCCCAAATAGAACACCATACAAAACCCATGCAGTGTGTGTAACTGTGGTGTATATTCGAGACAGGCGGCTATCCAATGCGATACATGTAATCTGTGGGTTCACAGAACACCGTGTACTGACATAACGCTGAAACAGTACAGAACTCTGGGATTATCGTCTGAAACCTGGGATTGTCCTTCATGTGACATTCAAAGTGTTTTTAATTTTACAGACTCCTTTTTCAGTCTGGATACAAGGACCAGTAATGCATCATGTAATATAACTCAAAACTCAACCAGAGGTGACGATGATTTCAAGGCATTTCCTGAGCTACGACAAGCTCGCTCCCTACAACCAAAGAACATGATAATGGGACACCTGAACATTAACAGTCTCAGGTATAAATTTGGAGAAATTAAAGAGTTACTTTTGGATAACATTATAGATGTGTTTGGTATTTCAGAAACAAAGTTAGATAACTCTTTTCCCAAGTCACAGTTCGAGGTGGAAAGATATAAATGTTATCGAAAAGATCGGACTTGTGAAGGCGGGGGTGTTATGCTCTACGCGCGGAGTGATATCCCTAACATTAACAAGAGGAGATGTGACCTCGAATCTACAATTCTGGAAAACATAACGTTGCAAATATCTGTGAAAAGCAAGACCTGGATTGTGATATATATATATCGACCTCCAAGCTTTAGTGACAGTATTTTTCTTCATGAATGTATAGCTATTCTGGATAAATCCCTTATTGCCTCAGAGAATATTCTTCTTCTAGGGGATTTTAACTATAACACTCTGAAGAGCAATGAGAATATTCTGTCACAATTATCTGATATCTTTAGTCTTGACAACCTTATTAAAACTCCTACATGTTTTAAGGGAGATAATCTTTCCTTGGTTGATGTCATTATGATCAACTGTAAGTCAAGCAAAATCAAAACAAAATATATTTAAAAAAAAAATGTGCCTTACATTAACTCTACACTGCGAAAAGCCCTTCACAAAAAACACCAATTATGGAACAAATACAACCGACAGAAGAATAACACTAACTGGGAACTGTACAGGAAACAGAGAAACTTGTGTACCTCACTGAGAAGAAAATCTGTTAACCAGTATTTCCAGGAAAGATGTAACGGGGGATCTAAATCGACCCATTTTTGGTCGACTATAAAGCCTTTCATATCTGACAAGAGGGGTAGCGAAACTGCTGATATTCTTCTCAGTGAGGAAGGGAAAGTGATCTCTGATCCCAATGATGTTTGTAGTGTTTTTAGCGACCACTTTATCAATATTGCTAAGGATATTGGTTTAAGTGATGGGGGAATTATCCGTTCTGCGTCACATCCAAGTACTGTGGCTATTCAGGAAAAATATGACTTGCCTACTAATAAGGGATCGTTTCCATTATTCGTTTTTTCTTCAGTCGCGATTTTTCTTCAATTTTCTCGATTGAGAAACGATCATTCGTGAATCAGTCGCGAGGATATTGAGGAAAAAAATGAGAAAAAACGATTGAACCTTTTCTGAAATAAAACATTCTCTCGCGATATCGTTTTTGAATCGTTAGAGATACCGTTCTTGATCGCGAATCTTCAATCGCGAGGGAATCGGGGTTTTTTTCAAGGTGCGAGAGAATCGTGAGGCGGAGTGATATCTGACACATAGGCCGTGTTGCCGTCGTACGCCGCTCTATCCGCGAACTGGGAACTACATTTAATGTTGGTTGCGGATTTGTCGATGGAAAACCTATATTACTATACTATACTGTATAAATGCGTAAGATAACCGGATAATATATATGATTCACGGTCTACAAGCCGAAGTAGGGCGTATGCTGGAAATATCTATACACAAACCTGTACCATGCTTTCTGTGACGTCCGCGCTCAGATTTACTCTGGCGAAGCGTAAATTACAAAATTACATGTTCATTTAATAATCGTGAGAGTCGACAATGTGTTAATGTTCAGTCATTCTCTTCATACGACCGATAATTTCCTCATATATTCATGCAACTTGGTATAAACATTACAGGATGATAGTCGCAAATCTTGTTTTTGTAAATACCGGGTATAGGTCATAAGTGGATTTGAGTTCGTCGTGATTGCATTATCAGAATGATTATGGCACAGACTTGATAGAGGTGTGAATGGGCGCATGGCGGTAACCCAGAACAGCTTAGCCCTCCAATCGAGAATTAGTGTAATTACATATTTATATTTTGTTATAGTAAAACATATATTAGGAAAGGGTATCCATCCATGTTTTGGTACAGTTTTTTAAACTATTGAGATGTGAAAAAGTTAAAAAAATCACCATCAGGTTAATTTTATTGATTATAAGAATATTCGCGGCAGTGATTTCATATTTATATTAAATACATATCACAATGGTGATTGAATCGCATATAACAGTTGGATTCGCATATGTACAAAACTGTTTATTGTAATTTTACATTGCGATAAATGAACTATGAATGATTCCAAAGGGAAGCTCAAGCCAGAAACCACCTGAATATTATATAATTTCATCTCAAGCTGGCAAGAGAGAAACAATTTCTCTTCCGAGTACGATCATCGGTTACAGATTTCGTCTTTTTCGCAAAACTAAAGATTTAAATGTGGGATTAGAAAACCTGTAGGAGAAAGACGTTTTATATTCAGCAACCAAGTCAGTGACCTGAATTATACAGCCCTTTTGAAACACATCTTCGCATCGCCCAGATTTCCTTTTTAGCCAAAGGCGAGACCTTAATCATCTTGCTAAGCAAACCGCGTTCAGCCCACTTTCAGTGTTTTCCATACTGCAATTACCAGGCTTGTGGGATATTTGATGGTGAATGAATACGTGTATTTTCATCAAATTGTGAAAAATAATCAATATCATTATTTTCTTTGAATCATTTCTTTTATATATATATTTACCCTTTGTATTTATTAATTTTCACAATTTATTGAAAATATACGTATTCATCTACCATCAAATATCCCACAAGCCAGGCAACTGTGGGGTTTTGCACTTATGGACTCCCACTTAGGGAGCCGCACAACAAAACTCCCACCCAGGGAGCTCCAGAAAAGATTAATTCACACAACCAAACAAACAAGCAAAAAAATAATGACAGTTGTGAAAAGTTTTACAAATAGCCCGCGCTATATATTAATAATTAAGTGCTTTCGAAGACTCAAAAGCCCCGTATGACAATGTTATATTCAATACAGCGCCATCTATCTACACAAGGAAAATGGTGACATTTGGACAAAAAACAACGCGAACAGCGAAAATCTGACGAATCAACTCAAAATTTCAGCACGCACAGATGCCGAAAACGTTCACGAAAAATACCACACAAGAAATCTGGAATAATACCAGCTTTAAAACACAGAAATACTCAAAATAATAGACGAAATTGCAAGTGCAAATGACTCAATCTGGCCATATCCGGGCCTGTGTCCCGTACAAAATATATGCAAATATGAAGTTAATATTATATGTATATATCGTTCACCATTATTCCTATGAAAAAAAAATATATAGTTTTCAATTTCTTTCAATATCCCCATCGTATCTATATAACCGCCAACTGAACTGAAACACGCTATAGTTGTACACAAGGCAAAGAAGAATGGAAAAAGAAGAAGAAAAAATTATCGAACTTATAGTCGGACTGAAGTGTTTATGATATAGAAACTCGAACGTGTATGCAGGTCAGTCAGGCTGAACCTTGCCGTACTACTTTCGGCTATAATCCTCAATCGATTTTTTTTTTCAATCGCTTATATTTTCTCGATTAAAAAACCATTGAATCGCGATATCGCTTTTTATTCGAGAAAATTTTCTCGATTGAAAAACGATTGCCAACAGGAAAAAAAACCCACTCGAACAGCGATCGCGAATGAATCGTTTATTTTGAAGAAAAAAAAACATTTCCTCGCGCCGTGGAAAATCGCGACTTCGAGAAAATTTGACGAAATAAACGATTTATTCGCGAACGATAATTGGAAACGGTGCCTAACTTTACTTTGCAAAAGTGAAGGAATCAGAAGTTAGAGCTAGATTCGATGCCATTAAAGTGAAGAAATCTAAGGGGTGTGACAATATACCTCCCAAGATGGTTAAACTGGGATGTGATTATATAATCAATCCCGTAACTAATATTATAAACAAATGTATAGAGACCAGTACTTTCCCTGATGGCTTGAAGTATGCTAATGTTACACCTGTTTTTAAGAAGAATGATCATTTAGACAAGAATAACTATAGACCGGTCAGCATCCTCCCATGTATCTCTAAGGTTTTTGAGGGTGTTATTGCTGATCAGATCAACACTTATTTTAGCCATATATTTAATCCTGTTTTATCAGCTTTCAGGTCCGGCTATAGCTGTAACTCAGTTCTTATGAGAGCTGTACACGACTGGAAATATGTCTTGGACAACGGTGAAGTAGTTGGTGTTCTGCTTATGGACCTGTCCAAGGCATTTGACTCCATGCCCCATGAGTTATTGATTAGTAAATTGAAAGCGTATGGCATGTCTGAGACTTCTACAAATCTTGTGAATAATTATCTATCCAATAGGAGTCAAAGAGTAAAACTAGGGAACTACGTTAGTGAATGGAGTAGTATCTTTAAAGGTGTCCCTCAGGGCTCTATAATGGGACCTATCTTATTTAATATATTTGTCAATGACTTGTTTATTTGTTTTAAAGAGAGCGATATATACAACTACGCCGACGATAACACACTGTTTGTCAAATCGAAACATGTACAAACTATAGTTGAAACTCTGCAAAGTGAATCAAATCTTGCCATTCAATGGTTTCGTGATAATCACATGACTGCAAATCCAGAGAAATTTCAAGCAACATTCCTTAGTACGAGTAGAAATATTAACGAAACTTTATTTATTGATGGTGTTAATATTTTACCTGTTGATAATTGTAAGTTACTTGGTATTAATTTTGACACTCACTTAACTTTTAATCAGCATATTTCTGATATATGCAAGAAGGCGGCTCGCCAGCTCAATGTTTTAATGCGACTTACGAGAGTTTTAGATTTTCCGAGCCGGATGTGCATTTTTAGGACTTTTATCTTATCTTGTTTTAATTACTGTCCAGTGGTGTGTGGCATTGTACCAGTATCGGTAGTGCTCGTAAGATTGAAAAAATACAAGAGAGTGCTCGTAAGATTGAAAAAATACAAGAGAGAGCACTCCGATTTGTTTATAAGGATTTTAATAGTACATATGAAGAGCTTTTAGCCAAGGCATCATATCTTGCATCTCGGCCGTACACGGCAGCTAGCAACTGAGGTTTTTAAAGCTGTTAACGGTTACTCGCCCACCTATGTTCAGGAAATGTTGACTTTTACAGAATGTAACTATGGTCTTAGGAGGAGGGGGGGGGAGCACATTTTAACCTTGCCCCGTGTGAAAACTGAAAGGCATGGCAGGCTTAGTCGGGGGTTTTTAGGTGTAAAAATTTGGAATGTTAAATGTTTTAAACGTTTAATCAAAAACTGGAACCAATTGTAAATGTAGTTTATGCCATTTATCAATATAATCTGTACAGTCATGTGGATTCCCTCTGTGTAACATATAGTTTACTCTGTTTACATGCTTTTGTTTCTTATAATATTTGCAATGTTTACTTTGTTTTTACTGTCGGATCAATAGCTGTCTCGGCTAATGTTTTATCGTTGTACAAATTTCCGACTATAAATAAAGTTTGAAATAAAATGAAGTAGTGACCAGTACAAATGTAATGCTATGGACTATCAGTCTGAAATAAAATTATTATTATTATTATTATTATTATAAATGTATTTACTGATGAATCGGACAGAACAGGGTGTGGAACACCGTATAGTAATGTAAAGTGGGTAGAGGGTAGCAGTGATAGCGCAAGAGAGGCAATGTATGAGTGTGTAGACAGATTTATACGTGAAACCGTCGACAACATAATACGCCTGCAGGTATAGACAAAGCAACGGACAAGTTTAACAGGTATGTTGAATGATCTTGTGAGGCCCCACTGTAAAGAAGCGAGGCCCACTATGGGACCTCATCACGAAGCTTCATGTGCTGTCGATAATCAACTGGGATTTAATGATGAGTGTCAAGCGTTATATAACAGATATCGAAAACATTTGCGCATGTTCAATAGAAATAGATCATTTGAAAATAGGCAACAACTCTGCAAAGCCAAGTTAGATTATAAAACAACAATGTTGAAATGCAAAAGAGCATATAAACGACAAGAAGGAAATCTATTGAATTATGTGCGAAAACATAACCCAAAGGATTTTTTCCGAAAATTTAATAACAAGAAGAAATCAAGTTGTCCTATTGATCTGCAGACCCTTTATGAATCATTTAAAATTCTGTATAAATCAAATGATAATGTGGAGAATGAGGAAGCTAATCCAGATGTAGTATTTAATGAACTCGATCGAGATATTGAAGTCGCGAAGATACAACAAGCGATTAAAGGCCTGAATTCGAACAAAAGCCCAGGTTTTGATGGATTATATAATGAATGTTTTATTGCATGTTCAGATATACTTGTGCTTGTATTTTGTAAATTATTTAATGCGATTTTAAATAGTGGTCACTTCCCCTCAAAATGGAGTACTGGAATGATTGTCCCCATACATAAGAAAGGCAAGCTGGACGATGTAGATAATTACCGAGGTATTAGTTTACTTAGTCATTTATCGAAATTATTCACGTCAGTAATTAACAAGCGTCTACTATTATGGTCAAACACATATGATGTCATCTTCGATGCACAATTTGGATTCAAACCCAACTATTCAACTATCGATGCAATGTTCGCATCACAACAGCTTGTAGCTAATCATCTTAGAAAGAAGAAGAAGCTATACTGTTGTCTTGTAGATTACGAGAGACCCTGAAGGATCTTGGCGCCCACCATTGTCCGATACTTGTAAGCTAATGACTAGAGGATCTTTTTGTCCATTGTTACTAAGAACAAACGATTGATTTGTAATTTTGTTTACAGAATCTCGAATCTGAGCAAAAAAAGATTGAAAAAGGGACATCGAAAAACACCAAGAAATAATCTAAGTTTCAGGAGTTTCAAGATTTCTAGAAACTGTACTTATGTCGGTTGTTATAATGAGAAATGAGCAAAGTTTATCTGAAGTGAATGTACATGTACGGAGGATCCTTCGCCTTTGCTTAGTAAGCACTGGAAGCGAAGACCAATCTCTTTGACACTTTGGCATGAGCTATGAAACATACTTAAGATTTTATAATTAGGAACGAATGCTAATTCTGTCCTGTTTACTGGGCTACTTTGAAGTATCTCTTTTAAGATACCATGCTCGAAAATAGTAAGATGGTACAATACTTAATACTGAAGGGATCCGGTCCGCGCAGTAATGTTGACACTTCGAAAGTGCCTGAATCCTGATTATCTCACTTGAATCGAAACACGCAATAGTCTACCGTTGTCGAGTTGTGACGTTGAGTCACAAGGGTGACGTCACTTCATGTAGTCGACCCGCCGGCAGACGAAAGGGTGGAGCAGTTCACTTGCTACTGCATGGACTAAAGAAAGTTGATTTAAAATTTGAAGAAATACATTTTATTTCCGAATTATTTGAACTCCTTGATATGGAAGTTGAAGATATGGATATTCTCTATAGTCAATGTATAGAATATGCCCCACCGTTTGATCCGCCGACTCTTGTGATGCAACGTCACAACTTGAGAATACCGTATTAATTTGAAGCGTAACTTGGATTTTCGAATCGGACCAAAAAAGGTATCTGGCACTACTAGGCCCCATGTGAGACCTGTGTACCAAATTTCAGAAAGATCCATGAAATAGTTCCTGAGAATTCACGATAACAATGTTTCAAGGGGAAATTCAAGATGGCCGCCTTGTGGCCATATTGGATTTTCGATTCGGACCGAAAAAGGTATCTTGCACAACTAGACCATAAGGGGAACCGGTGTACCAAATTTGAGAAAGATCCATGCAGTACTTCCTCAGAAATCACGATAACGAAGTGGCATGAGAAAATCCAAGATGGCCGCCTGTTGGCCATATTGGATTTTCGAATCGGACCAGAAAAGGTATCTTGCACAACTAGACGACAGGGTGAACCTGTGTACCAAATTTAACAAAAATCAATGCAGTAGTTCCTGAGAAATCGCAATAACAAAGTTTCATGGGAAAATCCAAGATGGCCGCCTGATGGACATATTGGATTTCGGAATCGGACCAGAAAAGGTATCCTGCACAACTGGACCACAAGGGGAACCTGTGTATCAAATTTGAGAAAGATCCAGGCAGTACTTCCTGAGAAATCATGATAATATTTCAGGCGGAAGTCTAAGATGTCCGCCTGGGGACTATATTGGATTTTTGATTCGGACCGAAAAAGGCATCTTGCATATCGAGACCCTAAGGGGAACCTGTGTACCAAAATTGAGAAAGATCCATGCAGTAGTTCCTGAGAAATGACGATAAAGTTTCATGGGGAAATCCAGGATGGCCGCCTGGTGGCCATACTGGATTTTCAAGTCGTACCAGGAAAGGTATCTTGCACAACTAGACCCCAAGGGGAAGCTGTGTACCAAATTTGAGAAAGATCCGTGCAGTACTTCCTGAGAAATGACGATAAAGATTCATGGGGAAATCCAATATGGCTGCCTGGTGGCTATATTGGATTTTCGAATCGGACCAAAAAAGGTATCTTGTACAACTAGACCCAAGGGGAGCCTGTGTACCAAATTTGAGAAAGATCCATGCAGTAGTTCCTGAGAAATCGCGATAACAAGGTTTCATGGGGAAATCAAAGACGGCTGCCTTGTGGCCATATTGGATTTTCGATTCGGACTTAAAAAGGTATCTTGCACAACTAGACCCCAAGGGGAGCCATTGTACCAAATTTGAGAAAGATCCATGCAGTAGTTCCTGAGAAATCGCGATAACAAGGTTTCATGGGGAAATCCAAGATGGCTGCCTTGTGGCCATATTGGATTTTCGATTCGGACCGAAAAAGGTATCGTGCACAACTAGACCGTAAGGGGAACCTGTGTACCAAATTTGAGAAAGATCCATGGAGTATTTCCTGAGAAATGACGATAACAATGTTTCATGGGGAAATCCAAGATGGCTGCCTGGTGGCCATACTGGATTTGCGAATCGGACCAGGAAAGGTATCTTGCACAACTAGACCCCAAGGGGAACCTGTACTGTTTTCTTTCAGTTGATGATATCCACGATCCTGGTTGTTTAAAAACAGTTATTCTAAATTTTGCTGATAAATTATATTTCCGGGGGGGTTGCTATTTATCTTGGCATTTGGCAGTTGAATAATGGTTTGATTTTGCAGAAGCACCAAACTGATCTACCTGCGTGAGTCTGTAAACTTATTTAATAAAGCTGATAAATAATATACATGTACTTTTCTTTTCATTTATCCTAACAGTTTAGTGACATCCACATTGTGTGCTGTGACACTTGTTGATGAAGAATAATTTGCTTGTTAAAACCTGATAATATTCTGAAAACTTATTCTGAATTGTAGCTGAAACAAAGGAGTGTCTACATTCCACATGTAGGCCTACATTATTGCGATTTTTGACTGATAGCATGGATGGAACCTTTCTCAATTTTTTTTATATTTTTTTATAGTTTTAAGCCCTGGACATACCACTGGGCATTTATTTGCCATACGATCACATTTCACATGCTTTGTTCAGCCCCGTGATCTGGAACCAAACAGACAGTATGACTAGATGAAATAAGGAGATCATGATATACATTTCAGGTTTTACCAATGCCAAATGACTTGAACAGAAGACAATTAGACAAAAAGAAAATCAATAAATATATCAATAAATAATAAATTACATAGAAAATTTTCTTGTCTTTGCAAGGGGTACATCAGACACACTGACAACACAGACCATTCATTCAAATTTTGCCTTCCATTGGGGAGGCAGAAATATTCCTCAAACACAGTATACATATTCTCTTTTGTGATCTAATTTTCGTTTGTCAAAATATTGCTCCATAGAGAAGTTACTGATATAAACAATCCTGTTCTAGATTATGATATACTGGATTATTATCATGCTCATGCCACTAACATGAACTCCAATCCAACCAGTGGTCAAGATCCGTCATCGTTCTTCAGAATTCATATTATTGATCACTCATGGATTGGATTAAGTTCTCATAGTACTCAGTTCTCATTTCATACTTTTGCACATTCTTGTAACATGGTCAGGCTCCAGTTCTATTAAGTACACGTATGAAAGGTGCGAACTGGTATGATGGATTTCATCTTGTTGTGTATGACGAAAGAATGAAATATAATGAAGGCCATCAACATTTTTAATGAAGTGAGTCTTGATATTAAATATTTCTCACATCACAGCAGCCAAAAGCAATGTGATACACCCATGTGATACAAACCCTGTATCACACCCTTACAGTTTGCTAACTATATTTTTGGTTATTTTTCAACATTATTATGATGTGAGAAATAAATTATAACACTCGTGGTCATTTATCTGATTTTTATCACACTCATTTGATAAAACCCATATGAAACTCGCTAAAGCTCGTTTCATATGGGTTTTATCAAACTCGTGTGATAAAAATCAGATAAATGACCACTCGTAGTGATAATCTATATGTATACAATTGATTCCAACTTGCAGGGATAGCACTTCTGATATCAGATGCAACAGGACTGTTACACAATAGATGTACTGGATGAAATGGAAAAACCAAAAGAGACTATTGATTGGTTCAGCTGTGTCAGAAAGGTGTGGAATGACAGAGGTGGTGAAAATCAGAGTCAGTGATTGGCCACACCCCCACATTGGATATCAGCTGATTCCTCAGGAAATAAACATTACGCATGTAATGACCACCGGCAGAGTGATACATGTGTCAATCGGTTAGACATTTTCAAGGATGCCCAGTTTTAACTTAAAACAACCATGCCGGACTTCATTCCTTCTCTCAGAATAATTGGATCTAACTTTTACAAAACCTGCAGCCCCCAATAGCTCCTGGATCTAGACCACATAAATGAAGGGATCTAGTTTATCGGTGCTATGGCAAAAATATCATGTAGAATGGGATTGTGTGGATAATATCAGATTCATGAAAGTTGAATTCCTGCAGCATGCTCCACAAATATCATCAAAGGTCATAAAACTTTCTGGTCTGCGCCAGTGTGGATCTATACTTGTTTTTTTTGTTTGTTTTTTTTTTACAAAATTATCTCCCTTTACCAGGTGAGGACTTGAATGTGTCTGAAATGATTTAGCTTCTAGAAACAAAGACTTCATTTCCTGAGTAGAGGTAACATGAGGCAGCACCTAAAAGGTGCAACAACCCCTCAGCCAGACAGTTTTAGTCAGTGTATATTGGTACACAATGAATGAAAAATGCATATGTAAAAGCCTGAAAGATTTGGTTGAATGCAGAAGATGCTTTAGCAGTGGCTTGTAAAAGATTACAATATGATAAACTCAGTGTGGGATGTTGGATGCAAGTCAAGTCTCTTGATACATCGATGCTCTATACCAAGTTTCGTATAGAACACTTCAATGGTATCAAAGAAATACATCATTAAAGATTCTGCATAAATTAAAGATGGCCGCCAAGGCTTTCACCTAATCAGGAAAACTGGTTCGGTCATTCCTTCAAAGTTTCTTGATGTATCGATAATCTCTACAAAGTTTCACACTGAACAGCAAAATGGTTTCCGAGATACACAAGATTCATGGTTTCGCATAAATTAAAGATGGCCGCCAAAGTTTCCACCCAATCAGGTCCAGATTCAATAGGGTTCTGGGTAATGAGCATATGGATGTGCACGGCAAGTTTGGTGTGCCTAGGGTAAGTCGTTCTAAAGAAAGCTTGGTAACGAGAAAGCTGTGATGGTTTCGCATAAATTAAAGATGGCCGCCAAAGTTTCCAACCAATCGGATCCAGATTCAATAGGCTTGTGGTTGACCACCCAACAATTCTGTATACCAAATTTGAAGTCTCTAGAAACAACAGTTCGGTTTCTAGATCGATCACAAGAATTGTTGACGACCGGACGACCGGACGACCGGACGTACATGCCAACGACAAGACCCCGCAGCCTAATAGGCTGAGGGGTAAAAACCGAACATTATTTTATTCAAATTTCAATTCTGGTATATGTACATGTATGAAATACATACAGAATGAACTGCATACAGAATAACACAAAGAACAGGTATATGTATCTCATTACATTCTTAACCAAAGATCAATACCTGGGTGAGATTACAACAATACCATGGTGTTATATATTGTTATGATTGGCTTAACTTTAGCTGCTGAAGATATTTCTAATTTGAGGGTAATGGGCAATCATACTAAATTTATTTTCATAACTTCATTTATTTTCACAATAAGCAACATAATCGAGATTAGCAAGTGAAGTTTTACAACATAATATAATACGCATCATGGATCTCCTTCAGTTTAGTGTAGACATTTATACCCTTGGATATCTGTTACCCTGATTCAGTCATAATATTGTCTGTATTATATTGATGTCGACAAGGAATATACATAATTATTTGATAGTATTATTAATTGTATGTTGTTTATGATTAACATGAATTTTTTATTCGCTGCAATCCAGCCATTTGTTCCATATGAGCAATATTCTCATCAGCCATCACCATTCAATATGAATGTGATACATGTACAAGTCCATGGTAATTGATACATTATGGTGAAGGTGACCTGTAACACCAGTATACAAGATTATTCCGAGCTCATTGAATCAGCACATGATGCTGAGACAGATCAGAACGGAGTGTCGGTAAAATCAGATGTGTTTTGTAGAGGATTCTGTCAATGAGGATGCTATACTGTACACATACAAAATATGAAGTGTTGATGTGTAGGGCCTATAGCATAAAATCACAAGCAAGTTGGTAAAACTAGGCACACAGGGTTTCATTTCTGCCGCTAAAGTGTTGGTTTGGGTGGGGGCGTCCTCTCATGGGGAGGTGTGGGTAGGAAGGGGCCTAATGTCTCAAGCAGTATTCCAGGTTTTCCATCAATATACTCTATTCCATACCCCAATATTTCAAGCACGTGAAATCAAAGAAATATTATTTGCGGGGAATGTGACTTCCACATCCCTAGCTGGACATGCTAGTGGGGAACCGTCAATCTCAGGTTAATTACCATTGGTGAAGTTAACGTCCAACAAATGCAAAATTGAGCTTGGCATCCGGCCCTATGTTATTCAGTGATGTACTATTCCCCTACTTACCCTGTTGCTTCGACGGAGGTCTTTGCGCTCATCCAGCGCTTGTTTCCAATGTAACCACATTGACAAACTGCAATCACAATGATTTGTACAGAGATGAATTGTATGCCAGTCACGCTTTTATTGTAGCTATTGTAGACATCTTGAGTAACAAATCTTCACGGCCCCTAGCACCGGCTTGAATGGTATTGGATACCATATCCAAGAGCAATGGTGTATTAGCCCTATCAAGTACTTCTCTTTTTGTTATATATTAATAACATAAATGAGGCCTCTGATCTACTTCAAATCATCCTTTTTGCCGATGATACAAGCGTTGTTTACTCCTCTAAAAACATTGATAATGCTATCAATACAATGTCACAGGAATTGGAGAAACTTTACACATGGTTATGCGCAAACTGCCTGTCATTAAATATAAAAAAAAGTAAATGCATGATGATTAAACCAAACAAAAGAGAACGAGTCAGTCATGTGCCCCGCGTACTCATAGCCGGAGAAGAGATTGAAATCGTCAATTATTTTAAATTTCTTGGAATATTTTTCAACAATAGATTGACCTGGACGACTCACATTGACTACATCTGCAAAAAAGTTGCGAGAAACACTGGAATTATCAATTATATAAAAGAATCTGTCAATAAGAAAACACTTTACATTTTGTATTACTCAATGATATTCCCATATCTGTCTTATTGTAACATTCTCTGGGGAAATACTTATATCACTCACCTGAACCCGTTAATACTATTGCAGAAACGAGTATTACGTGTTATCACCTTATCCAAGAAGTTTGATCATGCACAGCCATTATTTGATACACTGAAAAGGAGATGGTATTGTAAGGCGGGGTTTTTGCCCACAGCCAGCCGACTCATAGGAATGTACATTTCTTCTCTCCATCTGTCAATCACAATGCAATGTACAGCTTGTCGTCGGCGGCAACTGTCAATCAACGGGCTGAATGTTACGGTGAACCATGATAGCTTCACATATTGTCGATACCAAGGCGTTATTATTTCACCACGTTGCAGTCTATTTTACATGCACATATTGGAGAATAAATACACAATTTAGGCGAATATATATTCTCCAATATGTGCATGTAAAATATATGCGATGTAACAGGTAGCGCCTGATGGTTCGATTTCAACGTTTGACTAGCCCGTAATGTCCACACGGTATCTTATCATCGGTAAACAATATTTATTTTACTTTTAATTGGTTGGTATGATAGACTGAAATCTTATTTCAGATATACTGAATGCAATTTCTTTTTACAAAAATGAGAAAGATTGAAATAACTTGTCGACGTCACACAAGTTGCCCTCCTGGGATTCGAACTCGGTAAAAGAAAATTTCGAGGCGCTTGTGACCCAACGTGCGTATCCACTACACCACGACATACGAACAACTGTAACAGGCTATTTTGTCACTTTAATCTACTTACGAAAACTTCAAACGTTATGATTCATAACTTTTCATTTTTTAGTATGAAGGACTCCTTGGACCAAAAAGATTTTCCAGCAGTGGGGATATAATGCAACCGCACAACACCAGGTTAAATGGCGTTTTGGTCCAAGAGGTCCTTCGCGTCTAAATGCGTGTCTGAAGGACTCGATGTAGACCCTTTTTTCACGAAATAGCACAAGCTGTGGATTTCAGTTTCATGTCATAACTATAATCATAACGCAATCGCACTAAAACTTTCACATATTGTGTACTTATATTTTCTCTTGCCGTTACATTAAAACACAAGTATTTTTAGGACATTTTATTTTTTCGATTTCAACCGCACCACGTATGGGCCAAAATCCTGCCTTTATCGTACCATCACCTTTTACCGATACTTAAATTGAATCTATATGGCTGTTCTCTCCTGACTCAAAAAATGTTGTATCATCCCGAATTAACTCCAATTCGCTTTCGCGATTACCTCACAAAATTATCTGACGTCTATCATTATCCGACTAGAAATCAACAGGTAAACCTATATAGACCTTTTTATCGATCTAATCTATCTTACCATACCATTAAAGTCACAGGAACGCGGGAATGGAACAAACTGCCTTCAACACTAAAAGCCACAACGTCTTCGTCCTTATTCAAATCAAAGTTTAAATCACATCTTCTTGCAACTTAATCTTGTTTCACATGGTAGCATCTCAATTAATTCATATGCCCATGCAGAGCGGTTAATATATTGACTTCACCTACTGTATATTTCTCAAATGTTAAACTTGTCTTTTTTATTATTCTCCCCTGGGATAGAACAAGCCCCATGGGGTTTTATTCCCGCCAATAACATTCCGGGCAACTACTATCTTGTATATTATTATCTATCATATTTCGAACACCCGATATACACATGTTTGTCTATATATATATTTGTTGGTGAATAAAAATTCAATTCAATTCAATTCAAAGTATTTTACTGTTGGATAGAAGAAACGGTCCAAACAGGGAAATATTAGTAGAATGCAAGTCTGTGAGGCCCGACGCCGACAAAGCGCTTCATTCCATACCATGTTAACCACAGTCACATACTACAATCGTTTTCTGGAGTATATCAGTCATGCCTTTATTCCTCTGTTCATTTGATCACTTTTCAATGTAAAACACATGATTGCCGCTGGTTTACAGGAATTATATAGAAGCTACGAAAAGTAGCACCAGAGTCTTGCATTCTAAAGTCGTATTTACAGTGAACGATATTTATTCCGGAATTTGTGAATCTTTGCAGGATTTAGGTAGTATGACATTGTTTGGCAACTTTATGCTATACAGTCCTGAGATGTTGATTAAAACTAGCACAATCTCCATATGATCTAGCGAGATATGTTTACGCCGTACACATGTCCTTAAAGAATATTGCTATCCAGAAATAGGTATGACTATCTCAAAATTATAATCGTCTCTATGGTTGTAGATAAATCTCTTATCATTCTTGTAAATGTATAGATTTAATATGATGTTCCATCTGGAATGCATGTATCAGCAGTTTCCTTCACATCCAGGGGCGAGTATATATTCATCACAGTGGCGTTGAGATAAGAGAGATTATCTAATGGTAGGAGCTCGTCTATAGCCCAATTCGGAAAAAGTGTTATCTCCCTTTTTCCACCGGGGGCGTATTGGTGCAGAGAACTTTCACTAGGTACCAAAGGCCCTCACAATTAGTTTTAGTAATTAAATAGACAATTTTTCAAGAAATTTATCTTTTTAATGTACACAAGATCTATTGGTTCATGCAGAAAATATAAACAAAATAGTTTTTCAAACATATGTTCTTGGATAGTTGATCAATATATTATTCCAAATAATTGCGGGTGCCTTTGGTAAAGGTGAAACCGAGCAACTACTTCTCGGAAGCAGCTTTTCATAACTCTAACCTAAAAGAGCGGCAGTTATTCAGGGGGAGATCAGACTTTTCCAGAAAGGGCTATACTATTATAGCGTTTGATGAACGAAAAGGACGATGAACGATGAACGACAATGAAAATGTCTGCATATAAAGGTATTCATACGAGAAAAGATATAGGTCTGCCTATAGTGGTGCACAATATGTACAATTTAAAACATCTACACGCTGTTTGTATAAGGCGTTTACCGATTTTTTCTTGAATATTCTTAATGAGATATTCAAGCAATTTTGCTAAAAAAATAAATATGCCAACAATAATATCCACTACGCGCAGTGGAACTGATGAAACCCTTGATGTTTCCGACATAAGCATACCTGTAACCAGTTTATTTCCGGCGGCCATGCCGCCGGATTTCTGAATTCGCTAAACATGGGAGCCGCCATCTTGATATTGGACGAGTAACAGGTGTTTTCTCGAGCCATACTTTCACAGACGTGCCGTTGAGTGATCCAGCTAGTTTTAGATCGTAAAACGACAGGATTGTATCACCCGTTCGTGGTTAACAAATTAATATTAATTCTGTTATAATGAATTCATCGAATAAATGTTCTTTAGTACTATTTTATTATGGCTGAGAGACCAAATCGATGACCATACATGATGAAGTTATTCACCTGTACCATGTGTACGTCTGCAGCAAAATGTTTGAGATTGAACTGCGAGTTACTAAAAACTTGAAACAGTAAAACACGCGGATCGGATTGTTGTGTAGAGAAAGTCGATCTAGGCTTAATTCACAATGACACACATCAATAAAGAAATAGTGGCTTGATGATGGGTCCCGTATAATGCCACAGCGCGATCTCTTACATCAGGCTATATGAAATGACTTAATACGTCAACCAGAGAACATTACTTTCAAAGTCCTAGTTTGACATTTTGCATTTTGCATTTTGCCAGCAAGCACTTAACTTCCGGCTAACCCCACACTTTCCAGATGGGTTCTTGCGCGAACTACATTAGTCAAACCTTTAAGGAAAACAAACAAATCGACGTTTTTTTTTACCATAATGTGCATCGTGACCTGTATTCACCAGTTGCACACGTAATCGGCTTGTAATACGCAGATTATAAGCTACAAACGTTTCCGCCGGCATTGATGCATCTGCATCAATAAGTTTTCTTGTAATTCACTATGGTGTTGAATAAGGTCGTGATGTGGCGTACTAGTAAAGAGTGTCTTTTTTTTAATTTTTACGTCCACTTACATTCGACATCTGATTTTATTTATTTTTTAATATCCAGTCGTTAAAGAAAACAGTTGCTTTGTATTTAGTACGTGGAACATTTCCAACAAGAACACGTCGCCTTGAGTCACAGGCCATCAGCTCAATTTACTTGTATTGATAATGGAAATGGATTGGTCGGTGCAGAGCCTATAGAGTTGAAAATTTCAACACTATTGACTTCTGTTCGATAGAAAAATGAAAGGGAAATGCCATTGGCTACTATCTCGTAGTTCGGAAAATATTGACCAAACACTCGAGATCAGACGCGAGCGCTATTATTACAATACTCATCAAACAGATTGCATTATTACGTCATATAATATAAATAACCTTTATCCAGATCGAAGCGGAGATTTGGTAACGGATGTTTATTTTCCACAATAAACAAACACGACCCTGTCTGATACCAGACAATCGTTCGCTGTTTATAGTCTCTCGACAATAGACCTATCTGCCCTGCAGCCTGAGGAGGGGTCATTTCGACCCGACCCTCAAATATTTTTCTCATTCGGTGGGCTAGATATTGAAACATTCAACCATATATGTTTGAGTCAAGGGATACTAGCAAGCGTAGAATAATCCAAAATTGCCGCTCTCATCACGTCATGGTGATGTCATATTAAAATATACATTTTTGTTTGAATTGTCGGTCAGAGTTTTGGGGGTTTTTTCACGCTGTTTTATCTAGAAATATAATATAAAAATCATTTTTCTGAAAGAATTTTGTTTTGGGCTCATTCATGTATAAAAATGCACTTTGCTAAGAAAAACGGAATATGAGTCATTATATGGATAATTTGTCTCTTTAATTACTGATTCTAAATCAGAGAAATTGATATATCAAGCTCAATTGCTATGAGTACTGAAATACTAGACAAGTTAGATACTATTTTGTCGTATGATTGTGACGTAAATATGGCCCAACGTCAATCTGAAGACCAGGCAAATGCTAATACGTGCGGAAAACGGTTATTATCCTTTTGTAAGGCTACGGGTCTAAGAGTCCTGAACGGAAGGGTTAAAGGGGATCGTCATGGGAAGTATACGTTTTATAATAAGAATGGCTCTAGTGTTATAGACTACGGCGTGGCTAGTCCAAATTTGTTTGAAAAGAACATCCTATTTCGGGTCGCGGATTTTAATGAGTTTTCCGATCATGCTCCCATTAGCGTGTTAATAGCAGGAAAGTTACATGAAGTAGTGATCAGTACAACTGTATTTACTGGTGAATCGGACAGAACAGGGTGTGGAACACCGTACAGAACAGGGTGTGGAACACCGGACAGAACAGGGTGTGGAACACCGTACAGAACAGGGTGTGGAACACCGTACAGAACAGGGTGTGGAACACCGTACAGAACAGGGTGTGGAACACCGTACAGAACAGGGTGTGGAACACCGGGCAGAACAGGGTGTGGAACACCGGACAGAACAGGGTGTGGAACACCGGACAGAACAGGGTGTGGAACACCGGACAGAACAGGGTGTGGAACACCGGACAGAACAGGGTGTGGAACACCGGACAGAACAGGGTGTGGAACACCGGACAGAACAGGGTGTGGAACACCGTACAGAACAGGGTGTGGAACACCGGACAGAACAGGGTGTGGAACACCGGACAGAACAGGGTGTGGAACACCGGACAGAACAGGGTGTGGAACACCGGACAGAACAGGGTGTGGAACACTGGACAGAACAGGGTGTGGAACACCGGACAGAACAGGGTGTGGAACACCGGACAGAACAGGGTGTGGAACACCGGGCAGAACAGGGTGTGGAACACCGGGCAGAACAGGGTGTGGAACACCGGACAGAACAGGGTGCGGAACACCGGACAGAACAGGGTGTGGAACACCGGGCAGAACAGGGTGTGGAACACCGGGCAGAACAGGGTGTGGAACACCGGGCAGAACAGGGTGTGGAACACCGGACAGAACAGGGTGTGGAACACCGGGCAGAACAGGGTGTGGAACACCGGACAGAACAGGGTGTGGAACACCGGACAGAACAGGGTGTGGAACACCGTATAGTAATGCAAAGTGGGTAGAGGGTAGCAGTGATAGCGTAAGAGAGGCAATGTATGAGTGTGAAGACAGATTACGTGAAACAGTCGAAAACATTGAACACCTGCAGGTATAGACAAAGTAACGGACATGTTAACAGGTATGTTGAATGATATTGTGAGGCCCCACTGTAAAGAAGCGAGGCCCACTATGGGACCTCATCACGAAGCTTCATGTGCTGTCGATAATCAACTGGGGTTTAATGATGAGTGTCAAGCGTTATATAACAGATATCGAAAACATTTGCGCATGTTCAATAGAAATAGATCATTTGAAAATAGGCAACAACTCTGCAAAGCCAAGTTAGATTATAAAACAACAATGTTGAAATGTAAAAGAGCATATAAACGACAAGAAGGAAATCTATTGAATTATGTACGAAAACATAACCCAAAGGAATTTTTCCGAAAATTTAATAACAAGAAGAAATCAAATTGTCCTATTGATCTGCAGACCCTTTATGAATCATTTAAACTTCTGTATAAATCAAATGATAATGTGGAGAATGAGGAAGCTAACCCAGATGTGGTATTTAATGAACTCGATAGAGATATTGAAGTCGCGGAGATACAAGAAGCGATTAAAGGCCTGAATTCGAACAAAACCCCAGGTTTTGATGGATTATATAATGAATGTTTTATTGCATGTTCAGATATACTTGTGCCTGTATTTTGTAAATTATTTAATGTGATTTTAAATAGTGGTCACTTCCCCGCAAAATGGAGTACTGGAATGATCGTCCCCATACATAAGAAAGGCAAGCTGGACGATGTAGATAATTACCGAGGTATTAGTTTACTTAGTCATTTATCGAAATTATTCACGTCAGTAATTAACAAGCGTCTACTGTTATGGTCAAACACATATGATGTCATCTCCGATGCACAATTTGGATTCAAACCCAACTATTCAACTATCGATGCAATGTTCGCATTACAACAGCTTGTAGCTAATCATCTTAGAAAGAAGAAGAAACTATACGGTTGTTTTGTGGATTATAAAAAGGCGTTTTATAAGGTGGATCGTAATATGCTATGGTATAAACTCATTCAATATGGTGTTAGTGGTAAGTTGCTGAAGGTTATACGATCAATGTATCAAATAGTTAAGTTATGTGTCAAATCAAAAGGTCTTTTGAGCGCGTTTTTTGATCAAAAGTCTGGATTATATCAAGGGGAGGTATTGTCACCGATACTATTTTCTTTGTATGTTAATGACCTGGAAACAGATTTTATGTTGAATATGGATAACTTAGTCGATATTGATGACGTTAGTATTTCATTACTGGTGTACGCAAATGATACCGTTCTGATATCAGAAACGAGAGAAGGGCTGCAAAATATGTTAAATCATTTGAAAGGTTACTGTAATACCTGGAACTTGACGGTTAATGTGGAAAAAAATAAAGTGTTGGTGTTTAAGAAGGGTTGGAAAAGGGAAAACGACAAATGGGACTATGGGGGAGAAATAATTGAAGAGGTCAATAGTTTTAATTACCTAGGATGTCTATTCAATTATAATGGGAAGTTTCAAGTTACACAGCAGAACAAGGCCTTGCAGGGTAAGAAAGCGATGTTTAAGTTATTGTCAAAGATTAAAAATTTCGAGCTGAATATAGAAACAAAGTTAAATCTCTTTGATATTTATGTTGGAAGTGTTTTGAATTATGGATGCGAATTTTGGGGCTTTCATCTGGGGAAAGATATCGAAGCCGTTCATATTAAATTCTGTAAGCGGATATTGGGACTTGGGAAAAACGCTACAAATGTTTTAGTATTATCAGAACTTGGAAGGGTACCAATGATATTGGTCAGAAAATCTAGAATAATTAAGTACTGGTTACGGTTATTAACTACAGATAATTGCATACTTAAATCGCTATATACAAGTTTATATTCAGATTATGTATTAGCGGAAAGACTCCGCCGGATTGCTGGATTAAATTAGTTAGAAAGGAGCTTTGTGAAAATGGTTTTCAGTTTGTTTGGGATGAACAAGGCGTGCATAATGAAAAATTGTTTTACACAGAATTTAGGCAAAGAATTACTGATAGATATATACAGACTGTACACGGGGAAACAAGCAGGATGTCAAAAGCTAGTTTATATAAATATCTTACTGATAGTTATACCCTACAGTTTTATTTACGTAAGAGTATCCCAAAGCTGTATCAAAGTGCTTTATGCAAAATAAGGATATCTGCTCATAAATTGAATATAGAAGTCGGTCGATATGAAGATGTGGCCAGAAATAATAGATTATGCACTGTGTGTAGTAGTAACGAAGTTGAGGATGAATATCATTTTATCTTGAAGTGTCGAGCTTATAAAGATTTGAGGGAGAAATTAATTAAGCCATATTACTGGAAGAAAGCATCAGTCTTTAAACTAATACAGATGTGTTGCATAGAAAATACTCGTTCATTATATAGATTGGGTAAATTTGTATACTTAACTGAGAGTAGAAGAAGTCAAATATTAAGTGGCTAAATTATGTAGTTATGGAACTCCTCAGTCCGCATATGTAAATGTTATATATGTATACCTATAAGCCTCTGGCTTTCGGTGAATAAAGAATATGAATATGAATATGTATTATGAGATATCTTGAATGCGAGGATGTAGATTTTTAAGATCTTATCTATATTTTGTTCATGAGTTTCATTATATTATTGTGTATGTTTGCAAATGATTTGGACATAGGTCATTCATGAAAATTTAAAAAAATCTTTCCAGTGGCTGAGGCGAATAGGTTTTTATCGCAGAAGGATCACACCAACATTTATTCTCTCACGGATTAATGATCGGTATAATCTCTCACGGATTAATGATCGGTATAATCTCTCACGGATTAATGATCGGTATAATTTCTGAAACATCCTGGCTATCTCATCCACAGATTCATATAACAGACTCGACAAATCGTGTTGTCCCACTCTATAACATGCACTAATTGTATAGTGTATATTTGTAAATGCGTTTGGAAAAGTTGATTAATGAATGGTGCCTGCGGCGGATAGATGTTTTAACGCAGAAGATCACACCAACAGGCATTCTCTCACGCATGTTTGTTCTTTATAATTTCTCAAACATTCTCGACAACAGTGAATGTCATTGAGCTTACTGCGTTGCAGTGCGAAATGGCACAGACCACCAGGCAACTGATTGGTTTTGCGTTGAGTTTAGTTTGCTCTGTGGTTGCAGGAATTTCTTTATCTTTCAATGTTTATGCGGTTCCTTTGAAGTCCATATTCAACTTCACGCAATCAGAAGGTATGTATATACAGCCTGATTTACATATAATCGAGTTTTTACGTTAGCAAGATGATGTTTCTGAATTTTATTTTGCCCACGTTGAATCCCATTCCATGACTATGCTATGTTTAAGGATTCCGTTTGTTGTAATCATACTAGCTATCATTTTGTTCGACTGAGTTTATAGTTTTTAGATATTCTTCTTAATAAAACATTTTCTTGTGTAGTAAAGAAAGCGTATTTCGACGCCGACTGACCTTAGTCTTCTGATGCAATTTGAGACGTCACTTTCGGTCGATCTGTTTAGAAGTGACCGGAAGTGACCTCCAATTCAGGTTGAAGTTAAGCGACGCAACATGACTCGACCAAACAGCGAGCTAGAAAAGGAACCAATCAGTCAGCCGGAACAGAACCAATCAGATGACCATATTTTGGGCAAATAGAATTTCACCGTGTCGAAAACTGTACCAATGGAAATTAGGGGACCGGAGGTCAAAATCCAGTGATTATAGGCCCCCTGCCCGCTTGTAGTATTAGTCTACGGCATATACATATTTTGTGTAATAGTATTATAATACAGTACCAATGGTTACGCGAAAAATTACGCAAGAATAAAGAAAATCGAAAATCTTGTTTTTTTGTGATCATCTCTGATATCAGAATAAAAAGTCTTTTCCTTAACGGGAAGGGATTTTTTAGTATTAGCCAAACATGTGGGGACCTGGGTGTTTATTTCAATTGTGTATTCTTAAAGAAAGTCCCCATTTGGAGAGCTGACGGCTCTGAAAAGGACACTTCGAAGTTTCGATTTTATAGTTCTCCGACTCCTCATGTAAGACCCCTCCTCCCAACACAAAATTCAACAAACACTTTTTGTGGTGGTGTCGTACGGTACATGACGAGTATAAACCATTTTAACTCTTTGGGCTCTTAAAATATTTATAAAGCTAAGAAAAACAATTATATGAACTGCTCTCAATTTTCTCTGTGTCGAGCTCCTTAAATTTCAATATCAGATTACCGACCAATCATCACAACCTCCTGTGGCTGTCAATATCTTGGCCATTCTTCAATAGCATAGCACAAAGTATAAATGTTTTCCTGAATTTCACAGTAGCGCTGAAACAGCTCAATTCCATTTTAGTTATGACTGTACAGTTCTCTTAGAACAGCATTACTCCATATGAATTAGTCTCATATAAAAATCTCCAGTATTCATTGGCCAACAATTAGTGTGCTTTCGGTTCACACTTTATATAAGAATACTAGGCAATGCATACAATAGCCAAGTCCGGGGACAACAATTTGTCCAGATCTGTGCCTTTTCAACGACACAAAGGCAAAGGACAATAGCTCCTACAATAGTATCGACCGTGCTTTCCCTTCCAAGATTTAGCTGTAAATGATCACATCTCGACTGGGTCAATGGAGACAATGGACAAGTAGGGCTACTGTCAAAATTTCTAATCAAATGATACATTTTAAACACAATGTAGGTTTACTCACCCTAGAACGTACGAAGCTAGTTGTATCTACTGCATCTAATACTTACAGTAGCATGAGGTGAATTCTTTTGGGATTGGCCTTAAACATCTTATCGGATACACAATCTTACCAGTTTCTGAAAATGTAAAATGCATTGACCATATCTACAACACCTGAAGTGGAACTGAAATGTTTGGCTCCTGACGATCAAATATATTACACAATGCAGCGATCATGTAACAAGAATAAAATTCTCATCCGCTCATCTGTCAAACCTCCCTTCATCATACGCCCATCTCGCCTTCCAAAACAAGGTCTGAGAAACATCGGCTACCTTCGTTAGATATTGTAGCAATGCATTCACTTCCTGCGTAAATGCTTCGTTAAATCTGTAACGAGAGTAAAACAGATATTATTATAGAGAAAAAATATCATATCCGTAGCTGGCATATTGAAAAAGGGGGTCTATCTCACCATACCAGGTTGCATCGTGAAACGAGCTACTTGCTCAAGCTTGTATAACAGCTCTGTCATCCGCTCTG